>CM060968.1:76753106-77049604 GCA_030765045.1 Tenodera sinensis
GCACCAGAGATTTAATGTCAATGAAAAGGCAGATATGTCTTGACAAAGGATCAACTAATCAATTTGAAGATATTGAACCATGACTTGAATTGTCTTATGGCTATGCCCATAAGGTCATCTGCACTATTTTTCGTTGTGAATGGTTGCCTATCAACTTAATTTAATGTTACATTTAATTTTCATTGTGAATGACCTTCATTCCAGAATATGTTTCAAATGTTTTCTAAACTAGCACAGATACCAACAAGCACTTAGTTGTGGTATAAGAAGAAGATTAGCAATTGTCTTCTTTTCTCAGCATTTCAACATTCCGCATATCAATACCACTGCATTGAAGTTTAACTAACCATATGTTTATAAATGGTGCCTATGGTTAAACTTTCGGTTTGGTTTCACTAATTTTTCAGTCAAACAATGTTTATAACACTGGGCCTTAGCTAGTAAGCTCACTTATGAAACAAGATTAGATTTTACTCAATATATCCATTCTATGAAAACATTACCTAAGAGGTATACCATTTCTGGATAGAAACATCGTTGCTGGCAGATGTCCAATGCTTGTTGTATTGGATATTGATCTGAACGACGCAAGAATGGCAGCAGTTTATCTCTGGCAAAATCAGCATAGAGCTGGACCAATAAACCCGTGGTACTTGCGGCTTGATTCACGGCTATCACGTTTGTCCAAGGCATCCAGATACTAACAAAAACAACAGTTAAAAGGTTAAATTAGCAGTTATTATAAAATATGTGTATATAATGATTTGAGATGATGTACTAAAATCAGATCTTTCTCTTACTTAGAATTAAACAGCATCTGGATTTATAAAACAAAAATGTTGTTCACTGTAAATCATTTTTATGGTGTTTGATTTGTAAGTTATGTATTTAGCATTTAGTGTACATCTTGCATGTACTTATGAAAAGATTTACCAGATAAAGGTATCGTTGGTGGTTTTTCTCCAAACGTGACACAACAATTTCTGAAGGTACTTTATCTTTCTCCAGGAGCATACTTAATGCCTTGATCCTCATCAAGCTCGACTAGATCAACAATCATATCATGGATGGCACCATATAATTTGTGTTTTTGAATTAACTGGAAGACATCCTTGTTACGCAGCCTGCAAAAACACAAATATCCATAATTGATGGTGTAGTTAGATACAAAAAGTATTTGGTACTGTTTGCAAAATTCGTTATTGGGAGATGTCAGAGCTATTGACATAAACAACCCAAAATCAATACTAAGAACTAAGAGGACAAAAAAGGATCATGGTGTTTCTCTTAATGGTCATCTTATATCATCTTTTGGGCTTAAGGGTATAATCTGCACATGACCTGTACACACAATCTTTTCATTCTGCTTCAAAATTGTTTGAGGTGACAAATTCTCTACTTCTGAAGTACCAGTTTTTCTCCAAAAAGATTACTCTGCATAAGCTGAGAGAGATAAAATAAAACAACCCAGGAAAATTAGACCTGCTGCATAATAAATTAATTTACTCAAGTAAAAATCTCTTATGTCAAATGCCAAATGAATACATAAGCTAGAAGCAACCATATTGGCATGTCCTGACAATTTAAAAGCAGCTTTGTTTATCTGACTGATTAGCATTTGTTTAGATAATTATTTTTACCTTAATTAAACACATAACTAAATTGCAGATATAAGCTAATAATGATACTTTCATTTTGAAACAGGGTAACAACGAATGCAGAGTGCACAGAAGAGAAAAATTATAAAATGGATGTATGATCAGGCATCTATGGAACAAGTGGCCAGGGCTTGTTCCTATAGACTCTCATCACATAATTTACTTAGCATTAAATAAATAAAAAAATTACACACTTCAGATACATGGCTAAAGCTTTATCATATTTCTTCTCATGAGAGTAGAGAATTGCTAAGGCTTCCAGTAACAATGATTTAGCAGCTTCATTCACCAGAAGGTGCTCCAGTACAGCATTGACCACTGCAGGCACATTATACAACGTTGGTGACCATTCCTTGACCAGCTGAAGGAAACCCTAAAATAAAGAGGAGACTGTTAATGGATGAATGATACAGGAGTTCATTGAATCATACAAATAGTGGGTGGGTGGGTGGGTGGGTGGGTGGGTGGGTGGGTGAGTGGGTGAGTGGGTGAGTGGGTGAGTGAGTGAGTGAGTGAGTGAGTGAGTGAGTGAGTGAGTGAGTGAGTGAGTGAGTGAGTGAGTGAGTGAGTGAGTGAGTGAGTGAGTGAGTGAGTGAGTGAGTGAGTGAGTGAGTGAGTGAGTGAGTGAGTGAGTGAGTGAGTGAGTGAGTGAGTGAGTGAGTGAGTGAGTGAGTGAGTGATTAGGGCTTAAGGGGCCCATCAACAATGAGGTCATTTGGGCCCATCATACAAAGATAAAGAACATTTAAAACTAAAATAAACATGAGCAAAAGATAAAAGATTAAAGATTAAGGTACCTAAACGAGTACTTCAATTGATATACTGCTCAGTAATCTATTTGTAATCTATTTGTTTTATGATAGCTTGATATTTGCTTAAGAAAAACGTCTGCATAACTGCCGAGTCTCATGGACATAACTAGTTGTCATTGTACATGGGCTTATAATCTTTGCAAAAGTTAAAGGCATATGGAGGCGGGACATACTACAGACTCCAGCAAATTCTAAGCTTGCCCCTTCTACCAGCACTGCCAAATATGGTACATGCATCTCACTCGCTCTTATGTACAGAACCTCTGTCGGTACACGCACTGTGCTTGGCAACAGCACTCTGCTTGAGCATTGGCCAGCGTTCACATGCCTTTAACTTTTGCGAGCGGTATAGTGCCAATTGATGTGCAGTGAAAAAAGTTACTACTAGTGGCAGTGTGTAAATAGGTATTGCATTAATAACAGAGTATAATTTTAACCATTTCTTTCATTCACTGTTGGATACCCCCTATCTAGTTGTTAAAGGAAGTTAATTAATCATCTTAAAGAAAGAAGTTGGGAAAGTAATGCTGGCACTACCAGTGCATTATTGCTTCAGCTGCCACTATCTATAAGGAAGCTAGAAGAAACAAACAGTTTTGCAAAAATAGGAAAAGACAGTTTGGAAAAGGTATACTGTATGATAAGGAAAAAAAAAAAGTGTGGTAGGACTGAAAGATCATTTTTTACAAATGTTAAAAGATTTAAATCTGGTTTCCAACTGTGAGTAATAAGAAATGAAAATGGAATACTTGTTATAGGTGAAATAGAACTTCTGAACACATAGAATAATGCTAACTATTTAAAGAACCCCATGAAAGGCAGAGAAAGCAATGTAGATTCAATGATTCATTAAATATGATTGTTTTATAAGTACGCAGACTTCCATGGCCTTTGTCCATTACTTCTTTCTTGGCTTCTGGTATGGGCTGCATCTTTTTGGCCTTATGAATCATGTCGACGTTCCGCCATAAACTGTGAGGCTTCTTCACTGGCAACTGCAAGTTTTGTCCTGACAAGGTTTGCAGTAGCCCAGTGAAGAAGCCCAACACAATTTATGGCAAAATGTCAGTATGAATAAAAAAGCCAAGATGGCACAGTCCATACCGGAAGCCAAGAAAGAAGTAATGATTGTTTTAACCACAATAATGTAAACTACTTTAATGAAATCTGCCTTTAGAGGACAATAACTATACTGGACAGATGCCTATAAACATGTACTTAATCATAAGATGAAATCAGCAAAACTATTAGATATCATAATGGCTTAAACAGTTTGGAAGATAAATAAATGAAAAAGAAAATGATTAATGATTTCACTGTCAGTAACTCCACATTAATTAAATACCTTAGTAAATAATTAAAAGGATTACTAAGAATGAAATACTGTGTTATACCAGGTGAGTCAGTCGATTTTTTTGGAAGGTAGGCCACCCGTAATGTGTGCACTTTAAGTCCAGTTTTGCGCTTACTAAGATGTATTCCTTGATGTTCTTAGATGAATGCGCAAAATTCAGAGGAACAGCAGTTTAAGAGACAGAACCTACTCCTCACTAAAGCACACCTCAAAAACATGTGACTCATTTTCTGACAGTGAATTCCAATTTCCAGCTGATTTTAAAAACTTCTATTACAGTATACATAGCAATGCAATTCAGTACATGCCTCTGATAAAATGGACCTATCATATGAGTACACTGTCAGTTAAAAATAAAATGGCGGATTCTTATACTTAGAGCCGGGATTGGCTGCAACAAACTAAAGGCATACCTCATGGACCGTGCAGTAAAGCTGTACACATTATTAATGCTTTATTTAAATTTTGGCATAAGCTATGTCTTGAACATCTAAAATAACATGCATAATAGCTTTTGCCATTTAAGTAATAACATTGAAATTAACGGCAAAGGATTAAACTGTCTTAAAAGGGGTAAATTAGACACAAAAAGTCATGAGGTGAGACACAAAAAGTCATGAGGTGGCAACGCCCTGGCACCTGGCATACAAATTCTACAGTTCAACTTGCAATGCGATTTCAGTCAAGCCTCCAAATTACTGTATCCTGTGCACTTACACTAGTGACACAGGTTTGCATCTCAACATTGCACAATTTTTCTTTTATGATCATTAAAACTTGGAAACAGAATTTCAATACTCTAATTTTTAAAGTCCCTGAGATTTTAGGACATAATTTAAATTGTTTTTAGTTGTCTGTATTTTGTAATAGAATAGGTCTAATGTCTTCTGCCCCACTGGACTGGCATGATGCAGTGTGTTATTATAAATGCCAATTCCCTTCATTCTCCATGCATATGCTGTCACACAATATTTTGTGCCAGTCATTCATGACATATTTCAACAGACGAGTATGCTGATATGCTTTTGATCCATGGAGAAACAAGAGCCAATGCACAAGCAGCTAAGCATCTATACTGGAAAAGATATCCTAATAGACAATACCATAAAAGGGAAATAAAACAATTATAAATTAAAATGACAGCTTTAAACACACTAACTGCTCAACCAAAGTTATTTGTGAATATTACACAGTGAAAAAATTAGTATATGCAGAGGATTCAAAACACTTTTACAGCAGACGGATTACTTACAAATTGTGCACTCGTTCCAATTAAGCTACCTAGTAGCTTGAGAGATAAACATTCCATTTAACATGTAGTGTTCACCAGTACCAGTGTAAATTTGCAGTGGTGCAAACATCAGCAGTTTAATTATAAGTATATTAAAAGAAGATGCTCTAACATCTATATTAGTATTAATTTCATCGAGTGTGTAACCAGACATCCATGTTAAATACTTGGGTACAACCTAGCAAAAGAGGCAATGTTTTCATGTTAGAGTATAATATGCGGATTGTATAAAACCAAAATTAAGGGGCAGCTGACTCACCTGGTATATAACAGCATAAATTAGTGCATTTATTTTTATACAAAAAGCTCATGTAAATCACCTTTGGTTCCATTTTCAAGTACTCATAGAGTACCATTTCATAGATATGAGAATCAAGTTTGTTATCTCCAATGGGAAGATAACGGCTCACTGCACGTAGCTGTTGCATACGAGCAAATTTGAACACTTCCTCTTCCCACAAATGTTTATCCTTTCCTGTATGGAAAAAAAAAGATTGATTAATGTTTATGCAAATTGCAATAAATTGGAGAGGGTGGATATGTTCACATATTTATACTATAATCTAACATTTGAAGATGATGCAGATATAAAAAATAAAATTGTAAAATATTCCATAACTATGGGAATAATCAACAAAGTAATGAAACTTTCTTTAGTCCAGAAAAGTACAATGCTAGTTCTATGCATAACAGTACTATGTTATGGTAATGAAGCATGGACATTAAGATGGGTTGAAGAAAGCAGAATAGCAGCAAATGGAATGCATTTTATAACATAAAAGCAGAACACACAAGATGGGACAATATACGAAATAAAGTCACAATGGAAGAATTTGGCCTTGAGTCTGCTCTTCGTTTCATACAGACCTATCAGAATAATTGGATGAACCATTTAAGGTGAATAAGCTCTAGAATCCTGAAAGCTAAGCTCCAAAACCAATCCCATGGGAAGAGAGATCTCTGGAACATCCCAGTAAGAGGTGGAAAGAAAATGTCTATTTTACGAGATAGTAGTAGTAGTAATAGTAGTACGGCTTTAGGGCGCACAACTGCTAAGGTCATTAGTACCCAAACAGAACAATATGGCGAAAACACACTAAAATCTAAGCCCGCAGGTCTAAAACATTAAAAGTCACTGAAACAGTACCAACAACCAATAAAAGTAGAGTGAAACAGAGACAACGACCCAAGAGGAGAGAAATAAAAACAAAGCACATGACGATTTTAAAAATACAAAGTAAAATCAATGAGTCAAATACAGTCACCCAGACCACTAAGGTGGATAAAATTCAATAAACGCTCTACGGCACTTGAAAGCATCTGCCAGCACCTTAGCAAGGGTAAGTGGCAGACCCAAGGACACACATAATCAAGTTAAAAACTGGCACTGAACTAAAACAGGCTGTACCATCAAAGGCTCATGACGAGCACAGAGCGGCACTGCATCTGAAGATAAAAGGTGACCGCGACTAAAATGGCAGTGCCCGATGCACAATCTGGTTAAAATCACTTCCTCACGGCGACAGGTGCACGAGGAAGTCCTCCAGGTTATAGAAAGGGCCTTCACCTCCCTAAGTTTATTCTCCTGAATATCTGACTTTCTGCCCGCCAACGAGAAAAGAGTAGTGGGGTTTACGGGCCCGTCGACAACTAGGTCATTAGGGCACGAGAAAAGATACAAGCACGTAAAACTACACTGACATCAGAAGGAGCATATCTGCTAAAACACCTGGAAGTCAAAACTGTTGCCTTTGCTGCAGCATCAGCAGCCTCATTGCCCTCTAAACCTATGTGTCCAGAAACACACGCTAGCGTTTACGAGATCCTGACTAGTCATATGGCCTGACAATTGTGTGGAGATGATGATTTTTCTAAATTTTTGGACACTCCACCTGTTATAGTTCTGTGTTCCATTCTACAGAGGTGTGACAGACCACATAATTTTGTTCAGAGGCCTCTTTATTAGGCTTGAGGTTCTTTTATGTGCTGAACAGAACCACTGCCGCTACTTCCCTTTCAAAGCACGCCATGCTAAGGAATTTCATGCCCAAACAAATCCATCACTCTCTGCTGAGTTTGAATCCACAGTCTTGGGAAGCAGAGGCTTACATGTTACCCTACAGGAGGAGGAGGATGAGGACAATCATGACCACAAAGTATTCTGATGTACTAACTTGGATGCTTAATATTCCATTTTTCATTAAAAGAACTGCAGGAAAAAATAACAAAATACACATAAAGTTTTGAAATGTTTGCCCTTCACGCTTTTTGTGATAATAGTATCTGTTTGGATTACTGCTGGTTTGCTGTCAGTTTCAAAAATGTATATTCTGGTGTCAAGAGAAATCTCTGTAATGAAGACAGTTCTCCATTTGTATTTTATTTGAAAACAACCACCAAAATGATGTTAATAAATCACACTTTCAAAAGTTACAACCAAGGAAAAGATTAACTTACACACTTCAATTATAGTTGGTTGAGCTAGATGCAGATAAGGTTTATCACAATTTTTATATGTTAAATTTGCATAGTACTTATCTTTCAGTCAATACAAGCTATAAATTAAATTATACGAAAGAAAATAATTTTTTAACAGAAAATGTTAAATAACACAAATAACATAATATTCAATAAAAGCATAAAATCTAATTATAGATCTACACAATTAAAGCTGCTGGGAATTTTTCCATCTAAAGATAACCACCTAAGGAACTAGAGAGAATATACTATACTACCCAAAAATCTGATATGGAAATTTCACTGAAAGGACATGTTTTTATATTTCCACAATGAATTAAAAAAAGAGAGAAAAATCAATTTAGTAAAAAGCTCACCCGTGCATGCATGTATGTCAAAATTAACAGTCGGTTAAATATTAAACTTTTATTTAAATTAAGAATCTTCCAAGGATGCAACACAAAGCTTTTTAAGAAAATTCCCCAACCCATATCCTTTCATGTCTGTCTATGTCTAAAACATCAATGGATAATATTCAGGATGCTTATTTGAAGTATCCAATGTGCATAATGTGATATGATTTAAAATAAGAAAGAAAGAAAGAAAGAAAGAAAGAAAAGGAAAGATGGAAAGGAGGGAAGGAAGGAGGGAAGGAGAGGATATAGGGAAATAGGGGAGGTAGGGGAGGAGGAAGGAGGAGAAGAAGGGAAGGAGGGAAGGAAGGAAAGAGAGAAAGGGAGAAAGAAAAAGACAGACAGGCAGAAGGAAGATGGAAACAGGAGGAAGAAGGGAGGAAGTGAGGAAGGAGGGAATGATGGAGGGAAGAAAGGAGGGAAGGAAGGAGGGCAGGTGGGAGCAATAGGGGGAGGGAGAGAAGAAAGGAGGGCAGGTGAGAGGAATAGAGGGAGGGAGGGAACAGAAAGAAAAGAGAGAAAGGTAGAAAGGAAAAGACAGACAGAAGGAAGATGGAAGCAGAAGGAAGAAGGGAGGAAGGGAGGAAGTGAGAAAGGAAGGGAAGCATAGAGGGAAGAAAGGAGGGAAGGAAGGAGGGCAGGAGGGAGGGAGAGAGGGAGGGAGGAAGGACGGAAGGAAGGAGGGAAGGAAGGAGGGAAGGAAGGAATAAAGACAAAGGAAAACAAAAAAGTGTCTGAAGGAAGGAAGGGGAGGGCAGGTGGGAGGGAGGGAGGATGGGAAGGAAGGGAGGGAGGGAAGGGAGGAAAGGGAAGAAGGGGAAGGGAGAGAAGGAAGTGAAGGGAAGGGACGGAAGGGAAGGAAGGGAGGGAGGGAAGGAGGGAAGGAAGGTAGGAAGGAAGGAAGACAAAAGAAAACAAAAAGTGTTTGAAGACCACCCTACTTCAAGAGAAGACAGCTGATGAGAATGAACAAGCTGAACAGCTGATACACTTACCCAGTATTTTCAAACAGAGCTGCCCTGCTTGATCAAATTTGTGTTCAAAAAGTAAATGATCCAAATAAGCCCTTCCAACTTCTAGCAATGTGTGTCTTTTTAGATCTCTGCCTTCAAACTGTGTCACAGCTTCCATCGCTGCTTCATACTTGCTGCAAAATAATATAATTTACATACTAGAGTAGTTACATAACTAAATGGTTAAAACTACAGTCTCTGACACAAAGGTGGTGGATGACAGTTGCAAAGTACAGAAAGAAAAGTGACTTCAAGCAAATGGTACTTTGATGTGGATCTGCAAAATGCATTTATTATTAGCAGGGAGTGGGGTTTTAGTAAGTTAACATAAGAATAAGATTAACAGCATGGAGTATAGAGCCGGCACGCAGTGTGAGGCCTGTACTGCTTCCACTCTGCAAGGTCGCCAGCGCTCACACTTCCTGCTGTAAGGGCAAGGTTAATTTGATGGATTTTGCACTAAAAGCTCACTCCCTGGTTATTAGACCATAATGCATTTATACCTAATTACACATCTTACCTTCATTTTTGTTAGATTCTCCTTCAGAGGTTGAATCCTGAAGGAGATTACATGAAGATGATTTATTGCTTGGAATTACCAAACTTCACTGTTATACAGCAGGCAAGTTTGCACAAAGAAAGACTAAGCTAACTGGCAAGGAAGCAGGTGACTATGACATTGCAGAGCTTTTGCTACTGCTCAACCACCTTTGTTCAGGAGCAGGCTCTAGTAATGATACAGTAATATATTATTTACCTTGTTTATAGTACTAAGCTTAATATAGCATACAAAAATGTCTATATCAGAAGTTTGTAAGAGAGAGAGTTGAGGGGCCGGAGTGAGAAAGAGGGCATGTACGAGGCACATTGCAGAACTAAGATGCGTTTGGTCATAATAACATCATTCATGAGACAAAGTTTTCATTGACAGTAATATGTGACTGTATATCTACTTTACTTTTCCATATAATCGCCGTTCACATCTATACACTTGCTGTAATGCTGTACCAGCCTCTTTAACCCCTCAGCATAGAAATCTGCCTCTGGGACTTGAACTAAGTGGTAATGCTCATCTGGAGTTCATTGTCACTTTGAAATCGTGTCCACCTAGCCACCATTTCAAATGCAACAGGAAATAGTTGCTTGGTGCCAGGTCAGTGCACATGATAGCATGGAACACAGACTTAGGGCATGCATTGAAGTGGGAGAAAGCCGCTTCAAGCATTCTTTGTAATGTTTGAGATCAATTTTTTGTCATGAGTCACTTTTTTACTTTCTCTACTGGTAAGTAGGGAAAGTATTGTATCCCACCCAAAAATTCGATGTCGAGATTTCACTGGAAATATATGTTTTGAGACCCCCTGAATCCAAAAAAAAAAGCATTTTTAGAAAAAGGTTCGTGTGTGTGTCTGTTATGACAAATGAAATGTATATCTTGAATTTTCTGACTAAAGCCCCTGTGGTTGTATTTACTCTGGACGACTTTTGCATAACTGGTAAACCGTTAGAGATAGACCAAATCATACTATACAAAAAATGTAGATCTTGCTAAAATACACAATTTATTTCTCAATAAATTTTCTTGTAGGGTGAACCATTTCGGACATATTCCGTACTATGTGTGTCAGTTTCAGAAAACTTAAAACTTTCGTGAAATAAAACATCATTATTCATTTTTTTATACGTTAAGTGTGCAAAGAAAATGGAATCTCAAAGCTTTAAAAGATTTGACTATCGCACAAAGCCTACTGTATTCTAATATTCCCCTTGCACCTACAAGAAAATAAGCAATAAGATAATTTGTACAAATGTTTATCTTAACTAACATGAAGAAGATATAGGAATAAGGGTTTGTAAGAATGGTTAGTACAAGAGTAGAGAAAGTCATGTGAGTGCAGCACAACAAATTTTTTACACTTACCTTCACTTTAAAATGTTGGAAAAACTGAAATGTTTTAAGGTGAAGTGAGTGTAAAAAAGTGACTCAAGAAATCAAACTCAAAATGAAGAATACTTCACTGTTAATGGTGCTACTATTTTTACTTTCTCTACTGGTAAGTAGGGGAAGCATTGTATTCCACCCAAAAATCCGATGTCAAGATTTCACCGGAAATATGTTTTGAGACCCCCTGAATCCAAAAAAAGCATTTTTAGAAAAAGGTCTATGCGCATGCGTGCGTGCGCGTGTGGGTGCATGTGCATGTGTGTGTGTGTGTGTCTGTGAGCCAGTCTGTGGACAGCATAACTCAAAAACGAAAAGTCGGTTAAAAACCAAAGTTGGTATTTCAGTTTAGTGTCTTTCAAGGATGCGACACGAAGACTTTTAAGAAAATAGTCCCACCCTAAACTACCCTGTACATGGAAAATTTTTTGAAAATTTTTATTTTCTTGAAAATGGCTCTAACAATTTTGATTACAATGCCATATGTTTGAGATATTTTTATGACAAATGAAATGTATATCTTGAATTTTTTGGCTATAGCCGCTGTAGTCCTGGTATGATAGACCAAATCATACTATACAAAAAATGTATATCTTGCTAAAATACACAATTTATGTCTGAATACATTTTCTTGTAGGGTGAACCATTTTGGAGATATTCCTTGTTATGGGTGTGGGTTTCAGAAAACTTAAAACTTTTGTGAAATAGAACATTGTTGTTCATTTTTTATATGTTAAGTGTGCAAAGAGAACAGAATCTCAAAGATTTGACTATTGCACAAAGTCTACCGTATTCCCATATTCCCCTTGCACCTACAAGGAAATAAGCAATAAGATAATTTGTACAAATGTTTATCTTAACTAACACAAAGATATAGCAATCAGAGTTTGTAAGAATGGTTAGTACAAGAGTAGAAAAAGGTCATGTGAGTGCAACACATCAGATGTTTAATATTTATTATTTGTAATGTTCAATTTTATCTTGCAAACTATGATTTCAGACCCACATTCATATGAATTTTTTCACAGTTTTGATGTTAGGAGGGCATTCCTGAAATATTTGACATCAATAAAGATGCAGCCTCTTGGTTAACAAGAAAGAAAATAGAATATAGTGTGGTTGAGATTTCCTCTCTTAAGTGAGCATGCAAATGTTAGTGAAGTAATTGAAGCTTACCTATGATCAATTAGCCACTGAATCCGATCATCTGCATCATAAGGGCTTGCCACTACTACATCCTTTGGGCTTACAATAAAAAATCTATTTTCTTCAATCAGGCATTCTGCAAAAAAGTAACATAAAAATCCCAGCACATTACATAAAATGAAAAATCAAGAAATCCTGCAACAGCATTATTTTAGTAACTGACTGGCACAAGAGAGAGGGGGAAAGGAGAGAGGGAGGAAGAAACTCTTTATCTCTTTCTCCACTGCTGTTTTGTGACATAAGTGAAAGATAAAGTCTTAAGAGTGTCTTTGATATTAGGAAAACAACTTTTTATTTTTTTTCTAGGAGTTATATATCCACTTCTCTTGACTAAAGACTTCAGTTTCCTTCTCTTTTTGAAGCTTGAGGTAGAAAGCCTTGTACTTAATAACTACATTTTCCAATTACCGTATTTCATTACATAATCATTGCTATTGTATAATGGTCTTACCTTGATTTATAGACAAACAATCAAGACTTAAGCGTTTCATCAAATGGTGTTCACTATACAGAAATATTGAAAAATAAAGTGTCACCACTGTAGGGTTACCAGACACCCAGAAATTCCTGGATATGCCCTACACTTTAAGCATTTGTCCAGCATTTGGGGGAATGTCTGAAAGATCTCATGTCCAACATTTTCAGAAACAAGTAGTGATCATTAGAAAATGAACTAGTAACTGATAAAATAAACATTTATAATTGGTTATTAGCGGCAACTGCAACTCGTTATAGCAACATGGCTACACCAGGTACAGTCCAAGAGCACATTCAAACATTAGTAACGTTGAGCGAGAGATGGGAAATATAGTATTTGCACTCTGAGGCAAAACATTGGTGTTCTGTAGAGGCAAAACATGCTTTACTCTAACTCTTCCATTTGCATTTTGGTTATCAAAGAATAAGGAAGTGGAAAATTAATAGTTAATTCACAGTGCTCTTGTTACAAGCCAAAATGCCAAAATCAAAATGCTAATTCAACTATTGTCATTAAGGTATAAGTGTTTCAAGGCAGGAGGAAGCAATCACATTTAACATTTTATGTTTAAGGATTTTAAGAAATATAAATGTATATGCCTGTGGGTGTATATAAATAGCATTAAATAAATAACTATATATATATAATTACATATTAATATATGTAACAATATAAATTAAAAAAACTAAACTCCTAGCGCAACAACCCATGAAGGGCCAAGGCTTGCCGCCCAGCCACTGCGTCCCCCACCTCTGCCCACTACAGGCGTCATTGGTGGGGTGCACTACTGGAGGGTGGGACATGGTCAGTGCCCGGAGCCCTCCTGGCCAGTTATACATTAAATATATAAACAGCATTTAAATTATAACTTTACATTATTTTTGCAAACTATCGCATTGACCGATATTCTAAATTGTTTACCAATGTGTTCTACATTTCCATAAAGTAATCTAGTAACCTTTCACCACCGTAACCTGTTAGGTTCAGGGGATAAAGTAAGGATTAGAGCGTATTGTAATATACTCCTTATACTTGATGACGTAAGTTTGGACACTACAGAGATGTGGTTAGTCCGTCAATTAATCTGATGGTTCAAATTCATGCATGGGAATTAGCAGAGTGACCAAATGATAAGAGAATGAAGCATCAAGAAATATAAACCATTTGGTTAGCACATGCCAAGTCAATATCCATCTTATTCCACCAATATAACAAATAATGAAGAGACAACAGGCTTCACTTATCTTAATTATATGGTGCGAGTTGTTCAAACACTGACTATAGCTTTGCTAGCCCTTTCGGACGTTCTCAAGGTGAGTTTATTTCAAGCTTTTTTGTAGTAATCTACATAATCCTGCCCTTTTAGTCTCTCAGTTTTACACACTCACACACGCAAAAAAAAAAAAAAAAAAAAAAAAAAAAAAAAAAAAAAAAAAAAAAAAAGAGAGAGAGAGAGAGAGAGAGAGAGAGAGAGAAAAGGAAGGAAATTAATAATTATGGTATTTCCTATCTGATAAGTTTTATGATTTAACATATTTCCTAATATATTTCTCAAAATCTTTTCAGTTTCTCAGAATCACTTTTATTTTGTTTCTTGCTTTTTAAATGTTACTACGTTATAATGTTTCATTTGCTGTTATCTCTCTAGATACGCCTATATTGTTTGTTTCCTGCTAATTCCCTTTCCATTTCTCCTTAATGATTGATGATGATGTCAACGATGATGATAGTGGTAATGACAATAAATACTGAACCAGCCTTAAAAGTTATTACAATTATGATAATTGCTATTATTGACACCCACTGTTTATATTACTATTAGTAATACCTACCACTTCAAACAGTAATAAGCCCATGAACATCCATTTCTTTTTGAGAGCAACAAAGCATGATAGAGACAAGCACTGTGTATAGCCTTAAGACGTTTAGCTTAAAAAGTATTTATTTGTAAATGTTATTTCCAATTAATTGTATCGTAACTGCATGAATTGGAGTACAATATCAATTCATACAAGTTGTTATACCAGGTATACAAAGCACCATCCTAAACCAATGAACTAAAGAGATCAATACATACATAACACAACAGCATTTCATGTGGTACGGTTTTTATAAAAATAAGTCTTTACACATCAGCAGGAAAAGATTCTTTACGTAGCATACCGGAGATAATGTTCTTACTGAATGTTGTAATAGTTTGATATCGGACGCGGTTTTAATCTACAGGGTTGATGGTCACAGAATGGAATGCATGAATCACCGTTCCTTTTATCTCAACATATTTATTCGTAAATTTACATTTTAGCACTATGTTCATTAGTTAACAACTTTCAAAATTCGATAGAATCTACACTGTTTAAAAGTTTGGGTGTAATTTACATGTTCACACGCTATCAGCAAAAATATACATCCCTTCACCTTGAGCTCACAGACGCTAATGATAAAAGAGTCCCTAGCGTCTCTATGACGCAACACCGCCATTCTTATGTATTCATCCGCGCAACAGTTCTCATTGGTTGAACTCAAAGTGACGAGAAGACATTGGATCTTGAATATTAAAAAGAAATAAGTCCCTGATACACCCAAATTAAAAGAATTAGAAATTTACACACTCTTACAAAAATATTTACATGAACAATTTTCTATTGATCAATATTCTGTCTCATATGCCCCTTGTTTTGTTTTTCAAGTTGTCACCTTATTTACAATCTTGAAACACAATACAATACTTCTCCCTACTCCTATGATTCAATCACTTTGTACAATATTTTTTTTTTTTTTTTTTTTTTTTTCAGTCTTCTTCACTGTTTGTCTTTGTCCTTCGTTTTGACATGATACAGCATGTCTTTATAAATTTCACATATTCGATTACTACACAATGCATTCAGTTATTATACAATACATATCCAGTTATTGTATAATACATTTAGTTATTACACAACATGTCCAATTATTACACAATACATATTCAGTTATTGTACAATATATCCTGCTATCATAACACATATGTGTTCTGTTATTATGCAATACATATTCAATTATTACACAATACACATTCAGTTTTTGCATAACGCATTTAGTTATTACTCAACATATTCAGTTATTACACAATATATCCAGTTATCATACAATACATATTCAGTTATTGTACAACACATATTCAGTTCTTATACAACACATAGTTATTGTACATTTGACATTGACACAAATATAATTTAAGTGTTTCATGTGGTTTTTTTTTTTTTTTGACTTGTATTCATTCCTATGAGGAGAGAAAAACAGGATACAAATTTTGAGCTAATGATTATGATCATATTTATGGCAATACTTTATTCAGTTCTTTGCCTTCTTTGTCTTATAAGCTTATGTATAGGCAGGTTGTTGAGTCGGTTCTTAAACTCTGATGTTACTTATGGTACTAATTTTCTTAATTGGGTTATTATTCATTGTTGTTTGGTTCAACATTTCTTCGAGCTTAGCATTGGCTATATTCATCTTAATTCATGGGCATTGTTTTTCTGGTTATGGTTTTCCTCATTTCACTAATTGTCATTTTTTTGTCTCTTATTTCTATAAGAGAAAACTTCTATACTTACAATTATTCTGTAATTGTATTAATTGTCTTCTCAATTTACCCTCGACATCTTTGTGTCGAAATATTATATCTTTTTCATCATAATTGATTCACTTTTATTTTTGTCCCTGACATCCTTATGTCAAAAACATATTATCTTTCGTCGCTATGATTCATTTCTTTAATGACAATCAGTGTCCTCGTCTGTTTTTGTTGACAATGCTCTTTGTGGTCGATATAGCCAATGACTATGTTGATTTTCTTCCTTGTTGTAATCCTAATCTGAACATAATTTTCTATAAGTAACCCATTAAAAATTGTTATCTTCTTTCATCTCTACTACTCCTGCCTTACACATTCGTTGACAAAGGCTATTTGGTTCTTTCTTTGTATGGCTTCAATTTATTTTTATGGTATCTTCCTACCAACTTGCCATTTGTATTCTGTAGCTCATACGTGTGGTCACCCAGCTGTTTTGTTATGACCAGTGGTTCCATCTCTCTCTTCGTGTAGCCATCATGGTGTCGATGTCAATTGTAAGTTGCTGAGATTTTGTTGTTTGTCATCCACTCGGTTGGGACGAACTTAGTTGTTGTAATTTCCCTGAGTGTTGGTGGTGGTTGTCGTTTCTGTATTCTGTGTAGTATCTGTCCTATTTGGCACATCTTCATCTACTTCCTGCTGTCTTATGTTGCCAGTGTACCATTGGTCTCTGCCCCTTTGGCGTGAACCTCTGTCATATGACGGTCCGTGGTTGTTCAAGTGTTCTCTACTGAATCGTATGTGATTCACTTGATGGGTATGGTCTCCTGGTCTTCCACGATCATATGTATACGTTCTGTATCTCGATTCACCCCTAGGTATTGTGTTGTGGTACCGCTGTCTTGTGTTCTCCATCCTCTCGCCATGATTATGTGGTTGTGGGAAATGGTGTGCCCCTCTCCCCCTTTCATGGGTACTCCTAGTATTTCTATGTTCTCCCTCACTCTGGTTGTTCGTAGCCATGTTCCGGTTTAGGATGGGTGAGTTTGGGTGACCGTTCCTATGTCTATGCTCATTAGGCCGACCATTTTGTGTTTCGAAGGCTGTTAGCAATTCTATCATATCTGCAAAATCCACTGGCCTCGCAACAATTAATCCTGTTCTCACTGTGTCTGGGAAATGTCTTGTTATGCTGGTAATTAGTTCTGCCTCCGACAAGTTGGGGTCTAATAGCTTTCCTTTGTTGGCTACTTTCATAAAATAATCGACTAGCGACAACCCTTTGGTTGGATCGTATCTACCTGTCGCTAGCTCTACCCTAGTTTGGTTTTGTTTAGCTGGGCCCCAATACCTTGATAGGAATAAATTTCTGAATGAGCTATACGACTCATGACCAGCTAGTGTTAACCTGAGCCATTCTAATGCCTTGTTTTTTAAGCTTTTCTTAACTATCATCATTCTAAGCTCGTTCGGTATCCTTTTCACTTTAAAATATTCTTCCATCTCTTTAACAAAGAGTTTTGGATCGTCTCCCTTCTCCTCGTCAAATGTAGGTGGTGTGATTTCATGTAATATGCTGTTGGTGTAACATGTGTTATGTGTTGTGTCATTGTTTGGTTGTGAACCTCTTTCTCTATATGGTGAGTCAACATTTTGTACATTACTCAAATAACTCTCATCTTGTACATTACTTACATCTAAATCATCTTGTCTTTGTAATGCCTTCACAACATCATTTACATTAGCCAAACTTTCTTTCCCTTTTTTCATTTCTTCACAAATTGATTTTAAATCATTCTTTATTTCTAAGTGGCTTTGTTTCATATCATTTATAGCATCCTGTTGTGAAAGCATCACATCATTCATTGTCTTAATTTTAGGAATTACAATTTGTTCTACAGTTTCATTAATAATGTCTTTCTTTACTACCTCAATCTCTTTCCTTAATTCCTCAGTTATTTCTGCTTTTACATTTGTTATCTTACAGTCTACACTTGTATTACATTCTGTTATTTCATCCCTACATCTAGCAATTTCTCCTTCTAACACAATTTTATTCTCTCTCATCTCTGATTCTATCTTTCCCATCCTATCTCCTACAATTTCTATCCTAGCTTCTAAGGCTTCCTTTGTTTCATTTAAGTTTTTATGTACTAATTTTAAATTAGTTTCCATTACTTTCATATTTTCTTTACACTCCTGTCTTCCTAATTCTATTTTCTGTTCTAGGTTCTGTCTACCTAATTCCATTTTCTGTTCTAAGTCTTTTCTCACTTCCTCCATTTTCTGACCTATCTCTTTTTTATTATTTTCCAAGTCCTCTCTCACTCCCTCTATTTTCTGACCTATACTCTGACCTAAACTTTGTTCTAGTCTTTCAAACATCATCATCATTAACCTTTGGTCTTTGCTTATTTCCGCCTGTTCCTCACCTTCTAATTCTATCTGATAACTAGGCCTATCTGCCCCTTCCCCCACTCCTGTTTCTATCTCTTTTCGCGACATTTTAATTCCTTTATCCAATTCACTTAATGTTGAAAGTCCCAATATTTTTCCACTTCTCAAAAACATGTACAATGGAAATAAAATGTATGTAAAAACAAAAAATTTTGATCCTACTTTCTTTTCTGCTGGTTCTCCGTCCAGTTATTTACGTCTCCTGGGTAGTTGGCTTCGCTAGATGATCTCCGGTGTTTTTCCCACGTTGATTCTCCGTGTATCGATGTTTTGTTGATATCAGTCGATGGTCTAATGGCGTCTTTCTTCTGCGCGATGGGATGGTGTCATTTGGTGTTAACACTTCGTAATTTTGCATTCCATTCTAAATTCGCGCTCCACGTTGGGCAAGCCATTTTGGTACGGTTTTTACAAAAATAAGTCTTTACACATCAGCAGGAAAAGATTCTTTACGTAGCATACCGGAGATAATGTTCTTACTGAATGTTGTAATAGTTTGATATCGGACGCGGTTTTAATCTACAGGGTTGATGGTCACAGAATGGAATGCATGAATCACCGTTCCTTTTATCACAACATATTTATTCGTAAATTTACATTTTAGCACTATGTTCATTAGTTAACAACTTTCAAAATTCGATAGAATCTACACTGTTTAAAAGTTTGGGTGTAATTTACATGTTCACACGCTATCAGCAAAAATATACATCCCTTCACCTTGAGCTCACAGACGCTAATGATAAAAGAGTCCCTAGCGTCTCTATGACGCAACACCGCCATTCTTATGTATTCATCCGCGCAACAGTTCTCATTGGTTGAACTCAAAGTGACGAGAAGACATTGGATCTTGAATATTAAAAAGAAATAAGTCCCTGATACACCCAAATTAAAAGAATTAGAAATTTACACACTCTTACAAAAATATTTACATGAACAATTTTCTATTGATCAATATTCTGTCTCACATGTACAGTATGTTTACTACAAAACTTGGCTGGCGGGCACATGGCCCGTCTCCCAGATACATAGGGTTCCACATGGTTGGCAGTTACATGGCCCATCTGCCAATCACACATGCATGCATGTCAAATCAAATCTCAAATCACATTAACCATTATCAGAATAAACACAAAACATGGCTTATCACAGAAGATGCTAGAAATGTTGCCTGCATCAATACAGCTACGGCATATTTTGAGGAAATTCTCATTCACATATATTAGTTCAGCTTCCAAAATAGCATTAATTTCTCTCCTGATATTTTCTTTTAAATTTTTCTTGTGCAAGGCACCTAAAAGGTTTTCAAAGTGACCATTCTAATCTTACTCCAATTTCCTCTAATTTATGTCCCATAAGCACGTCTTTTTCTCTATCGAATAGATCCTGTCTCCCTGAATTTATTTACAAGTAAATGCACGGTCTCTCGACTTGGAACACACATGCCAGGAAATTAAGTTTCAAATTGCCTTACAACTTCGCTACAAGATGACTTAAGCACATACATTTTGTACTTAAATACTCTTTGTTGTGCTGTGTTCTGCAATAAATTCATTTCAAAAATGCATCAAACAAAACTAAACCTTCTAAACACTCCTAATGTTTAATTTAATTTAAAAGGTGAGTTAATTAATAACACTGAACAACACTTACAACATATTTTTCCGGGACGCGTTTCGAAGGTAACATTCCTCCATTATCAACCGGACAATAACTGGGTTTCCATGGTGTTTGATGGTGCAGATGGTGATGCTTCTTCTGGTGTTTCTTCTGGTGGCGGTTCAATGAACCAGAAGAAACACCAGAAGAAGCATCACCATCTGCACCATCAAACACCATGGAAACCCAGTTATTGTCCGGTTGATAATGGAGGAAAGTTACCTTTGAAACGCGTCCCGGAAAAATATGTTGTAAGTGTTGTTCAGTGTTATTAATTAACTCACCTTTTAAATTAAATTAATTACAACAACACTGTTTTCAAACTTCTATGAAAGGAAGATACTCCTAATGTTATTCATGTGAACTGGACTGGAACAGCACAGAACACCCACCTAACAGAAGGCTGATACACGTATGGTGATTGGCACGTGCACGCAGCGAAGTAAATGTATTGTATTATCATCTACAAACAGTAATTATTATAACATATAACTTAATAGAGTTCAGCAACCAAACAAAAGAGGCCAACTGAATACTGTTAGTGCATGTACAGATGCTTAGGAGAAAAAACAGGAGTTCCAATAAATGATTACTGTGAAGAAAGTCAATTTATTGACAATCATTTTTGAACACCCCTAGTACAAATATAATCAAAAGCTTCTGTAAACTTACCAAGATGATAATCATTACATTTATATTCCTGATAACCACGCAGGGATAAAGAATCAGTGCAAATTTCAACATAGTCCTCCATTCTTGGTTCCACAACATACAACTGTGGCCTCTGGGCTTTGCCATCAGCATCACACTCCTTGATATATCCAAGTAATACGAGCTGATTATCCAAAGGACCAATTCCACATATGTAGAACTCTGTAGTGAACGTTGACACTGTAAAAGACAGTAAATGAAGCTGATTAGATTGCTATACATTTTTAAATAACTGTCAATAATAATAAAATAGTATCTTGCATTTAAAGGCAGTGGTTGTAACAAACATTGAAGCTTAGATGACTAATCAATATCCTTTAACCGGAGGTCTCAACAGACAAATGAAAAAACTGAAATGATGTTCAAAAGGGCCCAGAATTATCCAATATTTGTCTGCTCAGGTAAAATGCCAGGAAGTTACCATAAATGAGATTCAAACTCAGGACTGTTTAAATGTGAGAGTGCACACTACTTTCACACCACAGAAGTAGGCAACACTGAAGCTACTGTTGGAAACTATTCTAGTGTAGATATTAAGTGCGCTTATGACAGAAGGATATCGAAAGTCCATAAAATAAACAGATAATATGTAGAACAAGTATAAGTAGGGCAGTAGGAAAGGGAAGGCGCTTAAGGTTGCCTAAACCTAATCTGGCCTTAGAATGAGTCCAAATGACATCATGCCACAGCAACTTCAAAGCATTTAAACATGAGCTTAAATATGTATATTACATCCATTTATTGTCCTGCAGTAGGGAGTATTTCCCCAATCGTGTTGTTATGACAGGGAAGCAATGTCCTCCAATATTTTATAAGAATACTTTGTTCAAGAATGGGTAGAAAAAAGTCATGTGAATGTGACACAATGTTTTTGATTTAAAAACATGGGGGTGTATTTACATGCATTCATATAAAGACTTCTAAAGTCTCTACTTCAGACTCCAAGATACTTATACTATTTATTTTATGCTCGACCATGCCATAATATAGCCCTAATATGCCTTAATGATGGACTTCACTATATCCACCTCTTTATAATGACGCTGCTATTCACCAATCAAAGCTGCACCAGTTCATAATGACACTGCTAAACCATCAAAGGTGTACCTGTTCATAATGACACTGTTCAAAAGATCAGCATGTAGCAATCAATACTTCAACATCTGCGCACATTCCCACGCAGCTGAAAGTGTATACAGAATAAAGCTATTCTGTTTATTTAATATTTAGTGTTAATATTGTAAATAAATTTGATTTGTCTTATTGTTTTTGAAAATCTACTCTTTTAAAGCTTATAGCATATATAATCTCTGTATTATTGTGTCAAGACAAACATAACAATAAACGTCAAAGGTGCAACTATCAATTCTTGTATGTACAATCAAATAACAAATAATTAAAATGTCGGACACCAGTGACAATAACTTACAGCGTAGAATATCAAAAACATTTTATAAATGTTCTAAACTTGGACACATGTTTGACCATAAATAGTTGTGTGAAATTGGGTATAGTAGCAATTAAGATGCTCATAAGAATATTATGAAACTCGCTACTGCTCGTTTCATAAAATATACTCACATCTTAATTGCTACCACTATGCTCTCAATGCGTAATATACTATTATTGCACAATGTGTCAGTATCAACTCACCTTGTTCCACTACATATTCTGGTAGTTCCCTGTTAGCTAATTCTACGGTGCTTCTTTTACGTATCATACATATTCGAACTGTATCAACCCAACCCACCAGAAGTGTATTTGAATTCTTCCAACATAAGTTGCAGCGATAATGTTCCGGCAATGCTCTGAAACAAAAGATAGCTTACAAATAAGGAATTGAAGAAAAAAAGAAAATGGTTATCTAAATAGAAATGTATTTCATTTCCAGCTTTATTAAATAGTAGAAACTTAAATTTAAACCAACAAGGTGAGTCGATTAATAACACTACACAACACTTACTTAAAATTTAGTGAAACATGTTCTGGTGTTTGGTTTAAACTTATTACTATAACAGTGTTTTCAAACTTCCAAGAAAGAAGCTAGAAAATTAAATATTCATTTATCATATTGTCGCCATCGTCATTATTGTCGTTGTTGTCATCGTCATTGTCGTTATTGTCATCATCATTATTGCCATCACCATCATCGCCATTGTCACCACCGCCGCCATCGTCGCCACCACCGCCACCGCCATCACCACCCCACCACCACCACCACCACCACCACCACCACCACCATCATCATCATCATCATCATCATCATCATCATCATCCTCCTCCTCCTCATTTATTCACTATAAAAATTGAATCGTTTTCTAGTGCCTTGCATCTGGCAATGAAGCCATTAGCATTCATGCTTTCCAATACTTTTGAATTGTAGTTTCTTCTGATCTTAATGCTTCACAGGTTTTCAAGTGGTTTTCATTCATTTCTGCTGGATCGTTACACAGGAAACATATTGGTGAAGCTGAGATACCTATTCTATAGAGATGACTTGCTAAGCAGTCGTGATTTGTCAATAGTCGGAAGGCTGCAACTGCTGTTTTCCTTAGTCTCTGGAGGATTATATTTGGGTTGGAAAGTGGTGTAATCTGATGTGGTCTGTCTCTGATGTGAGACTGCCTTTGTGGTTTACCAGGAGAAATACTAACTGTAATTACTAGTTAGTGTAATCCATTTCTTATTTGTGGCATTTGTTTCTATTTCTTGTAGGTATGCATGAGAAAAATTTTTAATGATCAAGCATTTTATTGAGGAGAAGTGAATATAAAGCCTACCCAAAGATTGGATATCCTTTGTATAATATTCAAGAGTTTGACGCACAAAATAAATGTGATATGTAAAGGTATCATTAGTTATAATACATATTGTATAAGTTTTAAGCATTCTTTCCTTTTGTGACAAAGCCTATTGTAACTTTTATAGCTATTAATTGGTGAATAAATTATTATTATCATCATCATCATCATTATTATTTTATAAGAGCTAATTACCCCGAGATTTTATGCTACTGGCACAAGAAGGTTTCTGAAGCAATTCCTTTAAGAAGCGAACTATTTTTGTTTGGATCTCAATCAGTGATAATACATTTTGTTCACCTACTTCCAATGCAACGTCCAGCATCAGTTTTAAACCATTCTAAATGTTCTTAACATCTGACTGTTTCAATGCTACCTCTTATTTTGGTGTAAAATTGTTGTGTTACTGAACCTGTGAGAAACATGTACTGCAATTAAATTTTCCTTGGATTTTTCCCAGGCTTTAAGTTATGGACACTGTCATACATTGGTTGGTGAAACCTGCTCAAAGTTTGGTGGCAAGCAGCAAAAATGCTGTATTCTTCTACTGAAGTTTTGTTTATTCTGGATATTTGAGCTCTCACAACAGCCATATAGCACACTTTTCCCCTTCTCTTGTCAGAGCTAAATTGAACACTACTCTGTTGCACTGTTCAACTGTCTGCTAGTTTATCATAGTGATAATGCTTTACTCATATTCATGTATGTGGCTTTCATGTAACTGTTTTCTTAATGGGCACCATGGGGAACGAAGCTGCAGACTCACTTGCAAAGAAAGGCACAACAATAACACAAAATTATTATTTTATTTATGCCAACAAACTTACTGTTGGTGTTTTTAAACACACAATCCGTGTGTGGGCAAAGTTTAAGAGGTAGAACTGGAACTTAAAAATGCAATGCCACAACTGGGATTTGAACCACAGACCTTCCGCTTGCCAGGCGGACGCTCTACCACTGAGCTATTGTGACAAACTGCCAGAATGGCATTAAATTCTCAAGTTAGTTCGTATTTTTCCTGGTAAACCACAAAGGCAGTCTCACATCAGAGACAATTACCCCAATGGTGACTTACTATTGCAAGTACTTTATATCCCAGGATTAAATAACCTTCACATGGTAATTATTATTTTATTTATGCCAACAAACTTACTGTTGGTTTAAAAACACCAACAGTAAGTAAATAAAATAATAATTACCATGTGAAGGTTATTTAATCCTGGGATATAAAGTACTTGCAATAGTAAGTCACCATTGGGGTAATTGTCTCTGATGTGAGACTGCCTTTGTGGTTTACCAGGAAAAATACGAACTAACTTGAGAATTTAATGCCATTCTGGCAGTTTGTCACAATAGCTCAGTGGTAGAGCGTCCGCCTGGCAAGCGGAAGGTCTGTGGTTCAAATCCCAGTTGTGGCATTGAATTTTTAAGTTCCAGTTCTACCTCTTAATAACACAAAAGTCTAAATTCAATTTCTCATATTCCTCAATAAAATGCTTGATCATTAAAAAATTTTCTCATTCATACCTACAAGAAATAGAAACAAATGCCAAAGATAAAAAATTGATTACACTACTTTCCAACCCAGATATAATCCCCCAGAGACCAAGGAAAACAGCGGTTGCAGCCTTCCGACTATTGACAAATGACGACTGCTTAGCAAGTCATCTCTACAGAATAGGTATCTCAGCCTCACCAATATGTGTCCTGTGTAACGATCCAGCAGAAATGAACGAAGACCACTTGAAGACCTGTAAAGCATTAAGATCAGAAGGAACTACAGTTCAAAAGTATTGGAAAGCACGAATGCTAATGGCTTCATTGCCAGATGCAAGGGACTAGAAAACAACATAATGCTTTACTTACTCCCATTCCCATTTGTTTGTTTATATATCACTTTGTGCTAGCCACCAGCTATGATATTTCCCAAAAACAGACTTCACAATGCAGATAGCAGCCTCTGTTGACAATACCTTTAGAAATCATTTTTGTTGTTTAACTTTCTATAAAAGTGGAAAAGTCAGTGATGCTATCAAAATGTTGTCTGCCTATCAATGCATCGAGCTTTTCACTTTCTTTGATTAAAGTAGTAAACAACATTCAAATCTGATTTATAAAGATGTACTTACTCTGGATTTCGATTCCATTTTATGAGACCTAACGAACATCTAGCATTGATGTCATATACCCTAACACCAATGTCACTTGCCCAAGCAACAAACTGTCCATTCCACTTTATGTTTTGCACAGTTCCTTCAGCTTCATATAAAACTGTTGATTTAAGGCGAGATAGGAATGTTTTCTCATGAAGGATAAGTCGCTCATCACCTGAATAAGTAAAAAAAAAGTTTAAAGTAATCAACAACTGATTATTATACTAAACTTGGGTTCAATGTAGCAATCTATTTCATTTCTTTCAATGTTTTACCTTTAAAGAGCCTCCTACTTTGTAGGATGTTCTCATATTCCTTAAAAATATAGCAGTAAAGACATGGTAGTTCAAATGTGTAATTCGAACAATTTTGCCTGTGATGTAATAATGTTAGAGTTTATCTTCTTTCCCAATCACATCGATCCATGAGACAGTAAGCTTCTTGTCTAGGTAGATACATTGCAATTTTTCTATATTTAATTTTGTTTAAAAATCTCTGCCCTTCCCCACTTGGCAGTTGAATGGGGAAAGGAGTCCTTGATAGTAGGATTAAAGTCCAGATTAGGGGAAATGGCTGCATGTGGCACAACAGTTCATTCCAGGGCCAAGGCGTACTGCCAGACCACCATGTCCCCTACCTCTGCACACAACTGGATTTATGATTGGGGATGCAGTAATGGAGGGTGGGATATGATTAGCATCCCAAGTCCCTCCTGGCCAGATGCTTTAATGAAGATACTACCAATCTTTAAATCTGCATCAAATGATTTAGATAACAGAAACTATTTTATCTTACCTGTAATAAATCTTCTTCCAGATCCAGATTTATAGTAATTTGGATCCAGTGCTAATGACTTAACCAGGCGACCTATAACAATATTGTGATTGTTTTCTGTTGAATAAAGCCCATAGACAAAAACCTATAAAAGAGATGAAAAAAGAATCAAATGTAAGAACACTGCTTTGGCACACTAGATCTCTGCATCATTTATCTTATTACATATTAGTATTATGAAATCCATGCAAATAGTGGCCTATGTTGATGGCAAAGACAAAAAGGTACCAAACTAAAACATTCCACAATGTTCCAGAAGTTTGAATGAAACTCACCTTCAAATTAAACAGGGAACTAAAATGTTAATACAAACTAAGCTAAGCCTCGGCACTACAGCTCACGAAGAGCCATGTCTTACCGCCCAGCTGCTGCATCCCCCACCTCGGCCCACTATAGGCATCATTGGTGGGGTGCAGTATTGGAGGTGGTCAGCGTCCTGATCCCTCCTGGCCAGTTATGTGGTCTTCACGACCTGGGGCCGCTACTTTTCTATCAAGTAACTCCTCAATTGGTCCCCCCGGGACCTAACAAGGCTGAGTGCACCCCGTGCCAGACCTCCCAGAGGGTATAAAATCCCCATGCTGGTACCAGGGATCGAACCTGGGTCCTCCGCACCAGAGGCAAGTGTGTTAATACAAACACATAGGAATAATATATATATAAAAATACACAATCAAATAAAACAGAAATAAATATCGTTCAAAATTTTAAATATTTAGGTACAATAATTAATAATAACAAAAGTGGAATTCTTCTTCTTCATCTGATTACCCTCCCTCCCTCTGATTACACCCCCTAGGACTTACAAGCCAGTGCCTAGGGTCAGATGCCTGTTGGGAAGCAGATAAATTTATGGACCAGAGTCAAAACCTGGAAGTAGATGGTCAGCCAAGGACCAGGTATGAGAGTAAGGAAGAGGATGACATGAAATGCAAGCAAAATTGATGAAGGGAAAGGAGATGAGGGAGCAGTTGGTGGAATGAATGGCAGGGCAAACTGGAGAACACTCGCCCACACACCACTTCGTCCACCATGAATACCACATGCAGATCCCTGGGATCAAACCAGTGATTAGTAAAGTGATGTTCAAATTACACTTGTATATTTGTAGAGTTTATTTTTTAACACTACTCCACTTACACTTTAATTTATGAGGGACATTAGATGATTATGTTATTTGTAATCAGGGATGGCATTTATTTACTTCACAATGTTTGAACCAGTGTTCAGTTGCTGTCAAAAGGTTGCAGTGTTGCGCTATTAAGATACCAATAGAGCAAGTGTAAAATAGTACAATGGCTTTTAGCAGTGAATTAGGTAGCAAGTCAAAGAGATAAGTATTGTGAAGTTGGACTGGAAGTATTATTTTTAAGGTCTACATGTTTTTTAAAAGATGCAACTATGAGGAAGATAGAAATCAACTTAGTCTCAAAAATGCTGAACACCTTATGCTACAGCATATGGTGTAGGTAAAGCAAGAGAGTCTCGTTTTTGCAAAAAGGCAACAAAATCTGATCCCAATGGTGCTCCAGTGTTTCTGTCATCTAGAAAATATATAGGACATCTGAAGAAAGTTACAAATTTAAGTGACTTTGACAAGGATGTTGTGCGCAGAATTGTGTTCAAATTTTATAACCATGCTGAATTTCCAACAATATGGAAAATAATTTGTGCTCTTAGAACTAAAATATCATACACTGGTTTTCAAATTCATCTACTCACAGCATTTTGAGAGGATTAGGATTCAGGTACAGAAACACAAGCGATGGGCACCAATTTTTAATGGTAAGGAGTGACATTGTGGTGGCAAGGATAAAATGCTTATAAAATTCAGTTCCATTGTATTAAAAGAATACAAAATTCACATATTATAACTCTATAATATTTAAGGAAACATGTACAAAATATGCAAGTATGCATGTTCAAATTTTGAATTTAACTCCAAAATTATAGAACTTTGGAAAATATGGCTTGGGTTCCCTTACATCAACCATTCTAGTGCCAGGCAGAATTGGACGCTGTAGGACAGTGTGTGAGTTAGAGGAAAATATGAAAAGAGTGAGGGTAACGTAGCAATGCTGAGCATGCAAACACATCAATGCAGAGTAGAACTCTTTTCATTTGAAAAACATAACAGTTTCAGGAGCCATTGCTTCCACATTCAAACTTGGAAGTTCAACTCAATCCTAAAGTTGAAAATGTAAGCCATAGCTCCCAAAACTGAGAATAAGTCTGTGTAAAAGAATTTTTCTCATAGGTGCATTAATTAAAGTTTTAGGATATTAATACATGTGTAACTTCATGATTGGAAAGAACTGGTTATTAAAAGTGATATTCATCATTTTTGTTGTTGCATTCACCTCAGCATTTTCGGCATTCAATCACATTACTTTTCCTTAATTTTACATCATTTTTAAGTGTCCTCAACAGAAATGTTTCCTTGATCAAAATGAGGACTTTTTAAATGTCCTCATGACTAACAATAGATATATCACTAGAATGCATCATCCATCAGAAACCACACACAGCACTCAACAAAGACCATCTCTTACAAAGCAAAAAAGCTGGACAACACCAATCAGCAAGAGGAAATTTAACTATAATCAGTTTACTGTAAAGATAAAGTAGATGTAAGCAGAAGCACATGGCAGAAATGAACCTCATTGGCTGGTGCATTTTAATACTCCCGTATTCTACCACAATATAGTTCCAAGGCCTATTTAGCTTCTTGCTTTACTTGCATTCGATAAACCACTTAAATTGTTGATGACGTTTAATGTGATATACTGTAATAATAAAGTGTATACCTTATCACCAATTGCAAAACATTTAGTTCTCAAGTTTTGAATACCAGTCGTCAACCGTAGGGTTTGCCTATTGCCTCAGTGCCATATTGGTGTGCAACATGGAAGAAGTAGTACCGATCAGGTAGAAGTGATTTTGTTTAGCATCTGCAAGGAAAGCCTTTAAGGAACTGTGAAAAGGTTATTATATTGAATATATTCAGTAAGTTCTCAATGAAATATCCTACCGTGGCTATAAAGATCTGGTAAAGTGTGATAATGGACAATGCCTTACCATCCAGTAAGAGCGGAGTGAATTCCAAACAATGCATGGAAAAATCCTGACGTGCTATCTCAGCTGAGATCTAAGAATCCTTACAATGTGATATCTACATGTGATTACTGCAATAACAATGGCTCTCATATATTCAATAATGTAATGGTTTATGTAACAAAGAGAGCAGTTAAATTCAGGTTCTCTGAGAGAGGTAAATTGGGCAGTGGCAACATTAATATTGTTGTTTATATGCGCACATGCAGATATGTTAACCAATAGCGTATTAGAGGTGGAGCTCAGTGTGGAGTGCGGAAGAATACACTACTTTATTCTAACAGCAAACAGATTATAGACTGTACTGATATGCACAGCAATTATGTAAACATCAATATCTCTAGAATGACAAGAGGCAATAAGTGACCTTGCTGGGACAAGTACTTATGGTATTCATTAATCACTGATATCTCAGCAACATACAAGGTATGGCTAAAAAGTATCTGACCTATGACCGAGAAAAATAGATCATTTATCTGATGGGATTGGGACCCTAATCCCCTTCAAAGTAGTCCCGTTGCACATTCACACACTTAGCCCACCGCTCCTTCAACTTCAGTTTCGGAAACAGCCAGAAATCGTAAAGAGCCATGTCTGGAGAGTAGGGAGGTTGGTGAACAATCAGAAGTTCATGTTTTGCCAAAAAAGTCTGGATCAGTTGCGACGAATGTGCTGGAGCATTGTCATGATGCAACTGATAGGTTTTTGCTCTCTAGAGGTCTGGTCTTTTCCGCCGAACTGCATCACGCAAAATTACATGTGCAGAATCTTTACTGATCCCAATGTCTTTGGTAATCTCTTGTATGGTCAAACGTCTATCTCCCAGTATCAGATCTCTCACTTTCTCAATAGCAGCATTTCAAGCGGTTTGTGGCCTCCCAGGATGCTCATCTCTCTCCATTGAAATGCGGCCATTTTTGAATTGGTTGAACCACTCTTTAATTTGTGTTACCCCCACAGCATCATCTCCAAATGCCATAGCATCACTACTTTGTGCAGCAAAAATTAAGCTCAGATACTTTTTGGACAGGCCTCATAGTTATAATGGAAAATAATAACAGAATTATAGGATTATGAAACACATTTATTTATAAATTAAGTGAAATTCAAAGTCTTAAAAACTTAGCTGCTAAGATTATTAGTACAGTTTACCTTGCCATCATCAGAGCAGCTTCCGATGAAGTCACCGTTATCATCAATGCTGATTTGGTTGACAGCCACAGTATGTGCACAGAGCTCCTTGCTGCGCACATTGTTACCTTGGTGGTCCAAGAGGTGTATCATTCCCCAGTGACTTCCCACACAGACAAACTGTCAACAATCGTTTAAAGCAATAATCACACAAGAGATTTTACCTTGTACTTTTTAGAATTATTTGCAAATGAGGCTGAATGGTAAACAATACATAACAAAAAATACTTTAAAATTGCAAAAAATATGAAATATATTCCCATTTAAGGTTACCTACCTACCTACCTACCTACCGCATATCTCCATGAACTTATATTTTACGGTTATTTCAGGATATGTGGTTTATGAATTAAGTTGTTTCATTGCAATATGAAGGGGTCCTCATTCATTCTATAAGTGTGGTGCTCAGTGTTAATTTGAGAGATCCTTTGGGGTTGAATTTTGGAATGTATGGAAAACTAAAATCCACTGTCAAGTGAAAACTGCCCCATGGTGTATTTCTTATAATTAACACAAATTAACACTGAAAGTAGTAAAGAAAGTAAGTAATAACAGTTGTCGTGACAGTGGTGGCATCAGTGGCAGTGACGGTGATGGCAACAGCTGCAGTAACTGTAATTTTAATCACAATTATGAGTCCAACCAGATCTATTTGCTCTTGTATTATGCAATTGTTAGCCTTAAAAAAGGCTGTTTTTGCAACAATAATTTGTTCCAGAGTAGATAACTCCCCTATAAGGAAGGCACTCAGTTATATCCATCACTTTGTCCAACGGCAGAATGTGAAAGTTACCCAAGTTCACCATGTTGAATGAGAATACAATTTCCCACCTTCTACATATTTATGTTACCTATGTACACACATTGCCAGAAGTTATCTCCATTTGTTATCTTATATGCATAGCCAACTACACACTTCCAACATCATGCAAATGATGTGCTACTACCACTGGCTATGACTGAGCGGGATGGCTCAGGTGGTAACGTCTATGGCCTGCATTCAAAAGGTCGTGGGTTCGATTCCTATGACCACGCTCTCTGACATGGGTTTTTCCATGTAACTTAGGTGAATGCTGGAATGTATTAAACTCTTCTCCATGGATTCTTTCTGCTTCGTTTCCATTTTCCTCCCTTGTCATCTTTCAGGTTTGATTGGTAGCATGGTTTGTTCCAGCGAATGCAAACAGATGGCACAGTTGCTTGCGCTCTGAAACCTTTTCCCTGGTACTCCCTGGAAGTTGCTGCCCAGGCTGCAAGGGTTGCCTCGTCACCTTCTCCCTGGTACATCAGGTGTCAATATCTGTAACTGTAAGGGACTCCTGTGTGTCTCTGTATACCAGGTGTCAACATCTGTAACTGTGAGGAACTTCTGTGAGTCTCTGTGTGCCAGGTGTCAATATCTGTAATTGTTAGGGACTTCTGTGCATCTCTGGGCATCACTGACTCTGCTCTCTGACAAGCCTATGGTCTTACTTCGCCTCATCCCTTCCCCCTGCGGGGTGGTAGCCTGCAATAGGTTCATGTTGGGGTTGCAATGGGTCAAGGTATCCCCCTCTCCATTACTACACACACACTGCTCACTAATTTTATTTATAATATGTTGCCGGCCTGTGTTACACATCCCCTAAGCTGCCTTTGGCAACATTACCTTCATTACATATAGTCCTTATGTACTGAATTAATTTATCTTGTGGTATGCTAAGGAATAAGGGGTTTATGTTGGAGGAGTCAAGGGTATCAAGTATTTCATGGGCAATATTCTTCAACTTGTCTGTATTTATTTCCTTCATCTTCCATAAATTACTTAAATAATTCTATGGATTCTTCATTTTCTACATTTATGATATTACTAGTTTTCCAAAATCTATAATTCAGTAATATATTCTTTTGGATATATGAAGTTTAGAAAACTGGATTTGTGAGACTGGCTTCAGGTTTATATACTGTTTATATACAGACTTTTTCTTTATCTGCAGTTTCATTAACTCCATTAATTACTGATAAACTCTTATTGATAAAGTTAAAATGAACTATAATATTTTCAGAATTGGCAACATCAACACTGTATCATTTGTGAGCTGCCATTTTTGCTACAGAACAATGAAAATTGAAAAACTGTCATTTTAAAATTAAATTAAAATCACTGATTTGCTAGCAAATATGTGCACAAATTTCTGGAAGTTTTGTTCACGAATTAAACTATTTGTAATTCAAACTTAAGCAACATATTCTCTGAGAATGTGAAGGTGACTTTGCTCTTAATTCAAGTAATGTTCAAAGCACTGAAATATTGAGTTATACCCAAACAGTGATAAATGAAGGAGTCTCTTCCGGCTGGTATCTCCCGTCACCAGTATGAAGGGAATCTTCTGCTCGTCGTCACTTTGAAGGGTCAGTATGATGAATTCTTTTCTCGTATAAAAGATCCGGCTAACTCTTTCGATGAACTGCGATGACTCTTTCTCTCCTATCTCGGTCGTGGTACGGGTATGAAGTATGTTCACTGATAATTTTCCTTGAGACGCGACCCCCGTGAAAATTATATGTTACGTCGATGTATTAACTTTTAGTCTTTCTAATGAGATAGTCTTCTTTGCTCTGGAGGCCACAATTGAAATAATATTAGCGTATTTATTATCACAATTTTATTCGTTAATATCTATAACATTGTGTAAGATTTAAAGCTTTCACGGCGCACGTTATTTATTAAAGTTTCACGGGCGATCAGCCGTGTGAGGTTTGAAAATATTGAGCTTTCGGCCATTCTAAACTCCATGGCCTTCGTCAGAATGAAATGACCGTTATTTTTCCCGCTCCCCATATATATACAATGTTAGATGAGAGGGGGTTGCGTTGCCCTGGCTAATGAGCGGGTGACGATTTGTGATTGGGCCTGCTGTTTCGGGCTATGTTTGTCACCGGCCACAGTGTTTTCTTGAGGGTCAGTACTTGGACCAGAATCACTATAGTTGCTGTTGTGAATGTGTTTCATGGCTATTGTCCAGGCAGGGCTTAGCTGAAGACCGCGGTCCCTGTTGTAATTGTTTGGATGTAGTTTGATTTGAATGGCTTCCTTAATGACTCTGTCCCAGTATTTATCCGTATGCTCCAGAACTTTGATGTCTTCAAAGTTTATTTTGTGGACATACTCTATACAATGCTCGGCCACTGCTGACTTATCTGGTTGTAGGAGCCTGATATTGCGTTGATGTTCTTTACACCTTTCTTCTATTGTGCGTCCTGTTTGGCCCACATACACTTTACCACATTCGAATGCATCCAAACAATTACAACAGGGACCGCGGTCTTCAGCTAAGCCCTGCCTGGACAATAGCCATGAAACACATTCACAACAGCAACTATAGTGATTCTGGTCCAAGTACTGACCCTCAAGAAAACACTGTGGCCGGTGACAAACATAGCCCGAAACAGCAGGCCCAATCACAAATCGTCACCCGCTCATTGGCCAGGGCAACGCAACCCCCTCTCATCTAACATTGTATATATATGGGGAGCGGGAAAAATAACGGTCATTTCATTCTGACGAAGGCCATGGAGTTTAGAATGGCCGAAAGCTCAATATTTTCAAACCTCACACGGCTGATCGCCCGTGAAACTTTAATCTATAACATTTACAATGAAGACAAAAGATAATCGCACTAGGCCAACTGCAAACGATATAATGCAAACAATCAAACAATGGGAAACAAAACACTCCAACACAACACCTACCATAACTAATAATACTGCATCAAATGCCCCTCATCACAGTATATGCAACTAATTCTATTTTGGGAAAATTGTTTTCAGCCATACAATGTTGCATGTACTGTGATGATCTCCCCACAACAATGTAATTGTACAACAATATAACAACTGTGTTGAAAAACATGTCATCGTTGAATACAAAAATATTTTCTCTTGACAATGTTTCGATTTTTTTTTTTTTTTTTTTTTTTTTTTTTGCAACTTTCAGGGGTTCTATGCCCCTCCCCACTGAAATTTGTTTTATGATTTTTCTTATGTGCGGTGGATAATGGCGAATAAGTGCTTCAATAACCTCCTGTTCACTCAACTGAGGTTGGAGTAGTTTCGATTTGTTCGCCAGTTTCAAAAAATACTCCATCATTGAAATACCACGTTTACTGTCATAATGTCCGGTAGCCAGTTCGACTTTAATCTGGTTTTGACGTCCCGGTCCCCAAAATCTATTTATAAAAAGGTTTCGAAACATACTATATGTTTCGTGAGACGCCAAAGTTAGTCTTAACCATTCCAATGCGTTTTTCTTAAGACAGCGTTTAACCACCATCATTCGTATCTCGTTCGGAATTCGTTTGATCCTAAAATAATCCTCCAGTTCTTTTATGAAAATTTTTGGATTGTCACCGGCTTCTTCGTCAAATGACGGAGGGGTTAGGTCATGGAACAAGTGACTAGCGTGACAATTATGGTTTTGACTAGGGGAGTGCATTGGCATATCTAAATCATTCTCCTGAAAGTCCGCCATATTACTGTTATTGTCAAGTGCATCAGTATTGGTCATATTTTTGCATTCACTCACAAATTGATCATGATTGTCATTAACTCTATCAGCCTGTAGAGCAATCACAACTTGGGAAAGCCTTCCTGTAAATTCTTTTTCCTTTGTAACCGTTTCATTTATTCTATTTACATTTACATTGGCTTCCTCCTTTACTTTATTCAATTCTTCTCGCTGTGACTGCATCTCAGCGCTTATACCCTTTACAACATTTTCTAAACTATCAATTTTTACATCAATGTCATTTTGTTTTGACCTAATTCCATCTTGATACATTTTACAACTCTGTTCTACCACGACTATCTCTGTTCTCAATTCATCTCCTACCTTTGCAATTTTTGCATTCTGTTCTGCTAGTTTTTCATCAAATTCTTTACTTAATTCAGCTTTCATTTCTACCACTGTCTTCTCCTGTCCTAACTTAACTTCATTTATCAATTCTCCTAGCCTAGCTATTTCTACTGTGTTTGATTCCTGTCCTAATTTTATCACGCTTACTAACTCACCTAATTTAGCTATATCATTGTTACTTGATTCAATTCTTTCTGTACATTCCTTCTTACATAATTCAATTTCTTGTGACAATTTATTTATATTTCTGGCATTATCCTCCTTCAAATCTGCTACATTTCTAACACTATCCTCTCTTAGTTTTGCTACATCTGCTTTTAGTTCTGTTACATTTCTAACACTATCCTCTCTTAGTTTTGCTACATCTGCTTTTAGTTCTGTTACATTTCTAACAAAATCTGCTTTTATATCTGCTGTATTTTTGTGCATCGCTTCCAATATTTCTTTCAATCCTATTTCAGATTCCTTACATACTACATTCTTTCTACCTTCTACTGATAACTTATCACTCACTTCCCTCTCTACACTATCATTATCTTTCTCAACTTTTTCCATCTTCTGTACAATTTTCTTATTGCGTAGTATCATAAATTAGTACTAGTCTTACTTGAATTCTGGAGCACAAGAAAAAGGATACTCCGTCAAAATGTCTTCTTTTCACTCTTTGTCCAGGTACATATTTTTACTCTATACGCCTGTATTCGAGCCGTCGCGCGTCTGGGCGCCAGTATGAAGGAGTCTCTTCCAGCTGGTATCTCCCGTCACCAGTATGAAGGGAATCTTCTGCTCGTGGTCACTTTGAAGGGTCGGTATGATGAATTCTTTTCTCGTATAAAAGATCCGGCTAACTCTTTCGATGAACTGCGATGACTCTTTCTCTCCTATCTCGGTCGTGGTACGGGTATGAAGTATGTTCACAATTTACAGCTGATAATTTTCCTTGAGACGCGACCCCCGTGAAAATTATATGTTACGTCGATGTATTAACTTTTAGTCTTTCTAATGAGATAGTCTTCTTTGCTCTGGAGGCCACAATTGAAATAATATTAGCGTATTTATTATCACAATTTTATTCGTTAATATCTATAACATTTACAATGAAGACAAAAGATAATCGCACTAGGCCAACTGCAAACGATATAATGCAAACAATCAAACAATGGGAAACAAAACACTCCAACACAACACCTACCATAACTAATAATACTGCATCATAAACAAATCTTAAAAACCATAGAAAGATTATGTCCTCCGTTTTCAAAATATTAGTTTCATTTATTTGAAAATGTTTTACCAAATAACTCTCAGTATATCGATAATTTTGAAAGTAGATGCTCACCTTCGGATGAACAGCAAGACAGCTAGCTGCATCTTTTGTGAGAATGTTCTGCAGATCATTGGTGAGGCGAACATATTTTAGTTTGGGTTCCACCTCTTCTGAACCAGTACTTTCTCTGTCGTCTTCTGCATCGCTCCCACTACCTGCTTGCTGATTGACAAAAAGAGCAACCATTCGTTATTACAATTCACCATGACAGTGGAAGAATGAGACTTTTATAGTTTAAAACAGTTGATTTTTTAATAACTGTTATGGGTTTGTGTATTGTCTGGTGAATGGCTAGGACTATACCGCTCGCAAAAGTTAAAGGCATGTGAACGCTGGCCAATGCTCAAGTAGAGCGCTGTTGCCAAGCGTAGTGCGTGTACCGGCAGAGGGTCTGTAGATAAGGTTGTGTGAGATGCATGCACCACATTCGGCAGCGCTGGTAGGAGGGGCAAGTGTAGGATTCGCTGGAGTCTGCAGTACGCCCCACCTCCATATGCCTTTAAGTTTTGCGAAGATTATAATACAAGACAAACATGTATGTAATGTTGGCCAAGCACTTATATCAAGAAATTAAATAAATACTATTACTTAAATATCTACAGCAAACTAAACCAAGATAGTGTCAGTTAGCTGTGTCCAACTGAACTGAGTGACTTATACCTAGCATAAGCTTTTGTCTTTGTCAACTGAGAGCACTTGAAAACACTTGTGCATCTGGAGGATTTCCCATAATTTTGTTCTCACCATCTCCAATCTCCACTTTTGCTGTGCTATACTGAAAATTGCAATTTGTAAGCAATTTTATCCTTCTTTTTCTTTTACAATTTCCATCGGTTTCTTTTTGTTTATATAATTATAACCAATTATAGTACCTAATAAACAAGTATTTAAAGATAATTGTCACAAATATAATATAAATCCAAAAAGGAAAAGCTAGTTAGATTAATAAATAAGTGTGGAAAAACTATCAAGAATTAACATTGAAGGCGACTAACTACCTATTTAATTACATATGTATATAGGTAAATTACAAACTAAAATACATTTAATCAGTGCTATTTTTCTGGGGAAACACTGGGGGATGTGCTTCCTTAAACATTTTCTGACCACAGAATTTAAAATCCACAAAATCTTCCCATTAAAGAGCAGGAAATGTGATTTTATAACTACTGATTGGTTTTATTCATATTTGTTTGGTTGGCCTCCATTTAAAGAGGCTATAGTAGCGTTAGAACCAATTGCAATCTCTTTACAAGCGTCAAAAATAAACCCATAACAACAACTACTACTTTGCTATCTATCTTCTCAGCAAGTTTCCTGTTTACTATTAGTGCTTTTGAATACTGTAGCGAGTGCATGAGATCTGACAAAGAATTGAAATCACTACTCTTTGGATGTGAGCAGATCTGTTCCGTGTTCGTAGGTATTGTTCAGTTTATTGCAGTGGTAGATGCTTAGCGGCTTATCAACACTTGTAGTGTATTGTACAGTGTGCATGTGGTTTTTTGAGTTAAAAGACATTATGAGTCGAAAACTATTTCATGTGATCTTCAGCATCCAAGAAAATAAAACAGAGCAACAATGACTGCATTTCAAATTATAGTATGGAAGTTCAGTGATGATGGATAATAGTGCAATGGAAAACGAAAGTAGTGAAGTGTGTGTGATGAGTGAACATTGATGAAAAATTAGATGATATTCCTGATCGTTGGTCTTTAGATTAAAATAAGGCATTTTGTGCAAAAAAAAAAAAAAAAAAGAGTAGCGTTGGTTAAAAACAAGAAACTTGGTTGCATAATATGTAGAGAAGTTGGGAAACTACAACAGACAGAAACAAACAGGGGATGAATAATGCAAAAGGGTGGGCTACAATTTGTATGTCATCTTACAGAGATCCAAAAAAACATGATTTCTCTAAGAGAAAAAAATATTCAAACATCAAACATAGTGATTTTACGTAACTCCAAAGAAAACACTTCCTGAAACTTTTGCACAAGACCTCTCAAAAATGAAAAGGAAGTGACTGCAAATGTGTTCCATAGACGTACAAAATTGCTAAAAAGAGCCAGGCCTTTAATGATAAGTTAGGGTAGCAGCAAACCGTCAATATTGAAATGTCGCCTATTTATTAATCATTACAGACAACAATGTTATCTGCTTGGCTTATTAATTTCTTGTGTTACATATAAGCTACTTAGACTTGAAAGGAAACAATTCCAGTCCAAAAGTTCCCCTAAACTTTTTATTAGAAAAAGAGCACTGCATTTAATAACAAGACTAACCAGAGAAAATGCATATTGTAGTGATTAACTTGAAAATAAATACTTTTAAGGCTGAATTTATTCTAGAAAAGTATAACCGACACAACAAATGAATCCCAGAACACATTCATTCATGCAAGTCCTGGATGGTATATCATTGCCCCTTCATTGGTGGTCATCATGCAATGTTTTTGCTGGCATCTTCACTGTGACATAGTGACAGGACGATTTATAAACCCCAGTTTATAAGCACAGGGCTTTTTTGCATCATTGTTGCTACATGAACCTGTGTTACTTGGTGATCAAATCGATACTTTGAAATTCACGTGTACCACTAGGTCTTCAAGATGTCTTCACCTACGTCTTTCCCGGCTAAGGTAAGCTTTTGCCCTAAGTTATATTAAGGTGTTGTGAATGTGAAAGGTCTGGGATACTTCTTGAGAAAACATTAAACTCATTCTAATCAGTTTGGTGTAAAACTTTAGTAATGTAAATACCTAATGCCATTCACCTCGATAGTAATTAGTAACTCTCCCCTTAAGGAGCTGCTACCAGTGCTTGAAGTAACTAACACTAGTGGCTCCCCCTCCCCTGAGAAGATCCCAAGTAAATGGTACTCTCCCTTCTCTAAGGGTAAGATCTAGAGTACAGTTGGCAAAATCCCCAACACAAGGTTGGCACCAAGTGGCACAGTGGACATCTTTCTGATGGCTATTACAATTTGTATATAAACTTACACATCTACTCATGTGACGTAAGTATATGATATTACAAACATAAAAAATCTTATGTGTTACACTCACATGACTTTCTCTACTCTTGCACTAACCATTCTTACAATCTCATATTCCTATATATTCCACGTGTTAGTTAAGTAAACACTTCCAGAAATTATCTAATTGTTTATTTCCTTGTAGGCGCAAGGGGAATATGGGAATACAGCAGCCTTTGAGCGATAGTCAAATCTTCTAAAGCTTTCAAATTCCATTTTCTTTGCACGGTTAACATATAAACAGATGAACGCCGATGTTCCATATGACAGAAGTATAAGTTGTCCAAAAGTTACACAAATAACAAGGAATATCTCCAAAATGGTTCACTTTACAAAAAAATTTATTAAGACATAAATTGTGTATTTTAGCAAGATCTACATTTTTTGTACAGTAAGACTTTGTCTATCTCTCACAGTTTATGAGTTATTCAAAAGTCATCCAGAGTAAACTGGACTACATAGGCTATAGTCAGAAAATTCAAAATATACATTTCATTTGTCATCAAAATATCTTAAACATGTCATTTTAATCGAAATCGTTAGAGCCATTTTCAAGAAAATCAAAAGTTTTGAAGAATTTTCCATGTAAAGGGTAGTTTAGGGTGGGGTTATTTTCTTCAAAATCTTTGTGTTGCATCCTTGAAAGACATTAAACTTAAATAACAACTTTGGTTTTTAACCGACTTTTTGTTTTTGAGTTATGCTGCCCACAGACTGACACACAGAGACACACAGGGATGCACACGGAGACACACAGGAACACGGACGGACGGACACATACACACAGACCTTTTCCTAAAAATGCTTTTTTTGATTCAGGGGGTCTCAAAACATATATTTCCAGTGAAATCTCAACATCGAATTTTTGGGTGGAATACAATACTTACCCTACTTACCAGTAGAGAAAGTAAAAAGGAGCTTAAAACTCAGTAAAGTTATGTGAAACCTTATTATTATTAAAAATGCCAGTTCAAATGCACAAACTGCTTCCAGAGGAAAGCTAAACATATGTTTGTATGCTACTTTACTTGAGCTAAACGTAATTCTCCAAGCTACCCCGATGACATTAGATAAAACCTGTATACTCATTTACATATGGTAACAGAGCAGATATGAATTTAAATTATATGCACAGCCAAGGAAAAAATGACTGACCACTGTAACATTTCAGTGGCGCTTTGGTCTCACGGAAGTACACAAAGTTAACTGAGCTTTGTTCACATGAGCACATGCACTATGCTACAAATCAAACTTCTGCACAGCGAGACAGGACAGTTTGTTAGTCATAATATTCCTATAATAACAACCAGAGAACAATTAAAAGAACCACTCTTCACAAGCTTGCACAGTAAATACTCATAAACTAAATCAAACTTTGGAAATTCAACTGATCTGCAAAAACCGAATAAACATTTCTCTGGTAGAAATGGAACAGTGCCAAAGTACTACACTTGAATCTCAGTTTGCTCCTCAGGAAGTAGCTTCAAATCCAACCAAGCACATAGTTTTTAGATCCTTCCTTCCTTTTTACTTTCTCTACTGGTAAGTAGGGGAAGTATTGTATTCCACCCAAAAATTCGATGTCGAGATTTTACTGGAAACATGTTTTGAGACCCCCTGAATCCAAAAAAGGCATTTTTAGAAAAAGGTCTGTGTGTCTGTGTGTGTGTGTCTGTGTGTGTGTGTGTCTGTGTGTGTGTGTGTCTGTGTGTGTGTCTCTGTGTGTGTGTCTGTGTGTGTGTGTGTGTGTCTGTGTGTGTGTCTGTGTGTGTGTGTGTGTGTGTGTGTGTGTGTGTGTGTGTGTGTGTGTGTGTGTGTGTGTGTGTGTGTGTGTGTGTGTGTGTGTGCGTGCATGTGTGTGTGTGTGTTTGTCTGTAGACACCATAACTCAAACACGAAAAGTCGGTTAAAAACCAAAGTTGGTATTTAAGTTTAATGTCTTTCAAGGATGTGACAGAAAGATTTTGAAGAAAATAGCACCACCCTAAACTACCCTTTACATGGAACATTTTTTGAAAATTTTGATTTTCTTGAAAATGGCTCTAATGATTTTGATTAAAATTTCATATGTTTGAGATATTTTTATGACAAATGAAATGTATATTTTGAATTTTCTGGCTATAGCCCATGTAGTAGTATTTACTCTGGACGACTTTTGCATAACTGGTAAACTGTTAGAGATAGACCAAATCATACTATACAAAAAATGTTGTTGTTAGCTAATGCTGGATTTCTGACAATGAAGTCATTAATCCTCTTGCTCTCCAATATTTTTCACTGATGGATGGGGCACTAGAAGTGGCCGGGCATATTTGAAGGTGTTCTCAATCCATTTCCTCTTGCAGATCACATAGAGGACAGAGTGATGAAGAATATATCCCAATTCTGTTTAAATGTTTTCCAGACAATCATGTCTTGTAATCAACCTGAAGGTTGCAACTGCTGTTTTTCGAGGATACTCAGGAATTATTGTTTGAATGTTTGGTAGTTCCCATCTTTTATTCTTTGATTTTTCATAGTAATATTTTGCAATAATATTTTTGAAATCAGAGTTGACTAATCTTTTAGCTGCATAAAATGGTAGATTAACTATAGATTTCTGCACATTTCCGGTGCCCTTTTTTGCAAGAAAATCAGCTTTCTCATTACCACTCAGTCCACAGTGAGCTGCTATCCATTGGAAGACTAGGTGTTTTTGAAGTGCTCTTAGATGGGTAAGGATTTTCCAACATTCTATAATTGTTTGGTTTTTAGGTGACAACTTGGAAGTAATTGCTATAATTGCTGCCCTGGAATCTGAGAGAATAACTGCTTGCTGAAAATGTGAAATTCTGTACAAAAGATTTTGTAGCGCCATTCAAATTGCTTCAATTTCTCCATCAAAGTTAGTAGTTCCATAACTTAAAGATTTGTAATAGGAAAAGAGGTGACATGTGACTCCAGCACCTGCTCCATCTTGGTTTGATATCAAAGATCCATCAGTATAAATATGGAGCCATTCGTGTTCTGGAAATATAGTATGGATTGTCTCTAATGCCAATAATTTTAGAACACTAGTTGGAGTATTACTTTTCTTAACTTCTTCTGTCAGGTGTAAATAATGTGATGTCTAATGTATGTGTCGGATTGACTTTAGATATGAAGTTTTCCTTTGAATTAGGAAGGTGCACATTCTTCTTGATGTCTTGAATTTTGGAAAGAAAGCTCTCCTGAGTATTTAGTGTATGTGTAAAATTTCTCTTGTGCCATGTATTGAATGGGAGTCTGATCAACTTTTCGTGTTGAATAAGAGCCGCTTTTTCTATTTCATATTCAATGGGGTATTGGTTGGTTAGTATTTTCATAGCTGCTATTGGTGTGGTTTTGATAGCACCTGTAATTAATCTCAGACTTTGGTTTTGAAAGATTTGAATTTTTTTTGTGGTTACTGTTACAAGAACTTCGCTGCAGTAAGCAAATAATGGCTTTATAAATACATTGTATGTTGTGTTAAAGAGTTGCTCTGGAACATCCCCACTTCATTCCTGTTATACGTTTTAACAGTGAAAGGTGCCTCTCTGCTCTTTATATTACATTTTCTATTTGTTTGGTCCATGTAAGTTTGGTATCAAATGTAACTCCTAAATACTTTGCTTCCTTTGTTTCTGGTAATTGTTGACCCTCAAAATTTAGTTTTATTTTTAGTGGTTTTTTTCTTAGTGAAAAGATTTGGTAGTTTGATTTTGTTGTATTAACAGTCATTAAATTTTGTTTGGTCCACCTTTGTAAGTTGTTTAAGGATTGTTGCATGGTTTTCTCTAGTTCTGTACTTTTGCTTTTTGGTTTTGAAGTCCACATTACTAAGTCATCAGCAAATAGTGAACACTTCACACCTGATTCTTGTATTTGTTGTGGCAGATCGTTAATAAATATATTAAAAAGTGTTGTGCTGAGCACTGTGCCTTGTGGTAAGCCATGGTGTACTTGTTTGTAGTTAGATATATTTCTTCCATATCTGGTTGCAATAAAGCGTTGTGTTAGGAAATGACATAGCCATGAAAACATTGGACCTTGTATACCTATTTTTTTTTACTTTCTTTAGCAGTTTTGTTCTGCATATAGAATCATATGCACTTTGGAAATCAATAAAACTGATAAATTATCTTCTTTTCTATTGAAGAAGTTTTTGATTTCTTGACTGAGAAGTAAGACTTGTTCATTTGTAGAGTGGAACTCTCTGAATCCAGCTTGACATGGGGATATTAAATTTTGTGATTCTAGAAACCAATTTAACCTGTTTGACACCATTCTTTCCATCACTTTTGCTATTATGCTAGTAAGAGCTATTGGTCTATAATTTTTTATTTCTGATGCTGTTTTGTCTTCCTTCAAGAGTGGGACAATTATTGCTTTTCGCCATTCAGCAGGTACAGTGGTTTTCCAGGATAGATTGTAGAGTTTCAGTAGTTGTTGTTTTGCTGTTTTTCCAAGGTTTTTTATGAACTCTGGATATATGTGATCTGGTCCAGGAGACTTTTTGTTTTTTAGATTATTTATTGCAATGTTCAGTTCTTACATATTACAATTTTGAAAAAAGATATTGCACTGAGTGTTAGGATCACATTTTCTTTCTTGTTTCAAATTTTTCTTAAATTCTTTACGTTCCTTTTTATTATTTCTTGTTACTTTATGTGAATTAGCATAATATTTATTGAATGTTTCGGCTATGACTACATCATTTACTAATATTTTATTGTTGTGTATGATAGGTGTGCTGTTGTTTTCTTTCCTATCCTTGACATTTTTTATGAACTTATGAGCTTTGTTACCATCTGTCCTATAATCCATTTTTTCTAAGAAATTATTAAAGTGATTCCTTTTAGCAGTATTAATTTCTTTTTTTTAGTGAGGGACATTTCTTCCGCCATATTTGTGTATCCGATATGTTTTTTGTTTGTTCAGCTGTATTTCTAGCTATATCCCTTTGCTTTTTCAGTTCTTCTAACTGGGGGTTCCAAAAGGGTTTGAAATTTTTAATTCTTCCACGAGGAACATGTTTTTTTTGCGGTTTCTAGGATGACTTTACAGAAATTTTTGTTCAAATGATCTGGTTGGTCATGTAGCTGTGAGTTTGTTTGTTCTGTAAATTTATGTTCTAATTCAGTTTTATATTTGTTCCAATCTGCTTTTTTGAAGTTCCAATACAGATTCATGAGACCTTGACTGTTATTTGTATTCTCTAGTTTTATATCAGCAATTACTGCTCTGTGACCAGAACTTGGATCTTCTATAACTTGTTTTTTAATTTTTGAAACAATATCTGTTGTAGCTAACAAGAGGTCTGGGTTACTGCCTGCTTCAGAGTAATGTATGAAGGTTGTGGGATCTTCTTTACTATAAATCAGTTCAAAAGTTGTGGTATTCAAAAATTCTTCCATTATCTTCCCTGTAGAATCCACTTTTTCATAACCCCATCTTTTGGAATGGGCATTGAAATCTCCAATTACGATTGTTTTATTTAATTGGTCAATAAGTAAGAGATCTGGTTCATTCCTGGGAGGATTGTAAATACTGTATAAATGTAGATGTGTTTTGTTATCCCACAAATTTAGCTTTATTAATTCACTTTTATCTGTGTTATCCATTTCTTTAACAATTTCAAAGGAGGATTTAATATCCTTTTTGACTCCAACTAATATTCCACTACTTATCTGTCTATTTTTGGGTAGTAGGTGTAGTAGAAAACCAGTAAAATTGAAGTATTTAAGTTGGTCATTTGTTAGATTTGCTTCTTGTATGAAAAATATATCTATGTTATAGTCAAATACAATTTTATTCAGTTCTACTCTTTTTGTTTGTGTGAGACCACCCGCATTCCATTGTAGAAGTCCGATGTTAGATCTTCTATTAATATAATGTTTTGGTTCTCGAGAAGTAGTCCCTGCCCGGAGATCCAATTGGGGGACTATTTTAACTCCGGAACATTTTACCCCTTGAGTCATATTTCATAAATATTGAAAAGACTTAGCAGTAAGTGTAACCACTTTTTAGAGAGCACCATATTTTTATGTTTTGGTGGTCACATCGCTCTCTCACAACCCCCAGAATGTCTGGAGGACCATACCTGTCGGTTTACGGGTCTCACCGACCTGACCGGGAGAATTATCAAAATAAATTCACCAAAATAAATAACATTTCATACAAAAAATGTAGATTTTGCATAAATACACAATTTATGTCTCAATAAATTTTCTTGTAAGGTGAACCATTTTGGAGATATTCCTTGTTATGCGTGTCAGTTTCGGAAAACTTAAAACTTTCATGAAATGGATCATTGTTCATTTTTTTATATGTTAAGTGTGCAAAAACAACAGAATCTCAAAGCTTTAAAACATTTGACTATCGCACAAAGCCTACTGTATTCTAACATTCCCCTTGCACCTACAAGGAAATAAGCAATAAGATAATTTGTACAAATGTTTATCTCAACTAACTCGAAGAAGATATAGGAATAAGAGTTTGTAAGAATGGTTAGTACAAGAGTAAAGAAAGTCATGTGGGTGCAACACATCAGATTTTTCATATTAGGATTTTTATATGGAAGTAAATTACATTATAATACACAAAATCCACTCTATGGTCCATGAAATACTATCTGTGTTCTCGCAAACTAGAAAAAGAAAAACATAGTGACCTGATCTCTGGTTACGTTTAAATATAACAAAAAGCTAATAAAACATCAGTTACCATTTTCTTAATTGCCGCACATCTACTGCTCATTCTGGTATCTTTGAAAGCCATCCATGCACTACCAGAGAATGAAGACAAAGCCTTGTATTCAGCGCTGGCTATGATTTTCATATATGTGAGTGTATCTAACAAGAAATTTACAACAAATATTGTGGAAAATTATAATAGTTTAAATTAAAAATATGAAGTATATATCAAAATTAGAAGAAAGCAAATAAAGGGTAAAAAAGTGTGCACAATCACCAAGATTTGAAATTAGGTTTGCAAGTGCCCAAATGTGTGCGTTACCTCTGAGTTATAGGTGCTTGAGCATCAAGAGGTCTGTTACCACATCCAGTTAACATGAGGTACTATAATGAAGCCACAATTTTGTGGTAACATGATTTATTTACCCTATTCAGGATACTTGATGATGTATTATTCAGGTCATTGGTTGTTTTGATCAAATGCCTTTTGGTTGCTCCTCTTATTTGTATAAATACCAATATGCTGTTTTGTCCTGTCAACATATTGGTTGTCAAAGAATGGGGAAAGCAGCACCAGTTTGCTATACAAGAGTGGAGCTGATAAGAAAACTTGAGAAGGAGGGAAAGTGAATAAGATAGGAGATAAAATAAAGCAGGAAATAAAAATTAAAGAAGAGGGTGGGAGCAGGATAAGTTTATTGAAAAGGTAGGGCGCAATTGATGTTCACAAATTAAACTTGTGTAATATGTATGTAAACAGTGATTTTACTGAAGGGCTGCCATAATAACAAAAGAACCAGGGCCCAGCTCGGGGTAGCCCAATGTGTGAAAGATTTAGTACTCCATAAATAATCATTCATTCACCTTCTTTCAATCAAAAAATTATACCTTTCCTGCTGTTTCTTTGTTTGCCTCCATTTACTTAACTCCCTTTCAACTCTTCTTTGCATTCCTGCTTTCTTCATCCCTCTAGCTTATTAGATGAAAATTATTTAATTTTAATATTTGTTCCTTACAGCTTTCCCGTCTCATCTAATCTTACAAGACTTCAATTGTTTTTTTAAAGAGATCATCTAGAATTCTTTCCCTAAGACTTCCTGACCATGACCCTAACTTTTTAAGGGAAGGCATCAGTGAAATTTGGACAAAAATGACGAAAAATGCGATTTTTCATTTTTTGCCTTAAAATTATGTCTGTACCTTGTACTTTTCGAATCTACCATCGTTTACTCCTCATCGCCATTTAAAAAGCCGTTACGCCATGATTTAAATGCCCATGTGTGGGTGGGCGTGGCTACTGAAATGCACTCATTACCCCATTGCAGCAAAATCGTGTACAATTTTGAAGTTTAAATCGGGTGGTCTGATTCAGTTCTGGAGGATGTAAGCAGAGACATCTTGTGGGATTTTCTGCAAGCACTCATGGCCGTGAAACGGACCACTGTTTCCTGTTTTTGTATGCGTGAACCATGTGATTGTTTTTTTCTGAATTTTATTCAAGATTACACAGCCTGAAGAAGAGAGAAGTCATCTTTATGGTGGTGTACATTTAGATAAGTAGAGTTTAGAATAAGAATGAGTATAATATAAGGCAGGGAATACTAAATAAGTATCTTCTTGCTGTAAGTGAAAATCTAAATTCTTTATTTAGCTGTTTGTAAACACACAACCAGCTAACTCTCTTCTCACTATTATAATTTATTGTATAGTTGTAAAGATTGTACATTAGGTGGACCAGATTTTCATTAAATTATTATTAATTGGTATAAAATTATTCTAAAATGGGTAAGCAAAAGCAAACAAAAAGATCTCTTGCAGCAAGAAAAAATATATATAGATGACAAACTGGCAAATCTCAGGAGGAAACAAGCATAATTAGATCCACAGTAGATCTTGAAGAAGCAGGTTCAAGTAGTAAAAAATTGCTAAAGCAGTAAATGTATGTTGTCATACACTTAAAACTTTAAAGTCATTTTTCTCTGCTTCCTATTTTTTCACATTTTTCAATCTTTAAAATGGATCTTCTAATACAGTTCTTAATAGATTTCTTTTAAATTTTGCACACATGTTCTTAGATAGTTGCTTCATAAAACTTGGTATTTTAAATGCTCTAGATGGAGTAGTTTGTTATTGAATTTTTATTTTGAAAATTATTAATAATTTGAAAAAAAAATGGACGAGGTTTTCAATATTTTTTTTCTCCAAAACTGTTTCACGTAGCCAAATAAAAATACCAGGTTTTGTAGACACAATCTAGGGAAACATATGGCCAGAGTTTAGTTTACTTAGAACGAATAATATTTTATAAGAAGCGTTTACTATACTACCCTAAAATTGCAGCAAAAAAACCAATAAAATTTTTTTTTTTGCAAAAACTATCTTACATAGAAAAGTGAAATTTGGTAAACCTACCAGTTATGCTTTGGCACACATACATACACACATTCACATCAGTGTGACAAAAATTGTGGATTTTTGTCATTTTCACAGATGCCTCCCCATAACATACTTTGATGTATGAGAAGAATATAAAACAATAATGATAACAATAAAAACAATTAAGATATAATAACAGTAACAGTAATTGTAATAGCAATAGCAATGATAATGATAACGGTGGTGGCGGTGGCGGTGGTGATGGTGATGATTGATGATGATAATTTTGTGACGTCTTACTGCTGAGGTGGAAGGAAGATCCTGAACTTGTTGAGCTCCTCCATCAGCTTCTGGCTGCACATCCATTATGCTGCACCCCCTTACAACAGAAAAAAAGACGAAAAATTGAAATATTTTAACATTTTTTAGTTTCTCATAGATTAATTTTTAACTACAACTCCAAAAATGTTTTACACTAAAGCTGCATATTTTCTTCTCTAGGTAAACAGAATGGTCAAATGTTAATACATCTTGTACTAAGTTTTGCTCCTTTAGCGCAGCCCATCCAACGAGGTGCCCATGATGTATTTTTCTGGCACCCCTTATTAAGCAAATTTTTACTCTGATGATTTCTAATAAAACCCCGGTGCAACAGCCCATAAGGGACCAAGGCCTTCTGCCCAGCCGCTGCATCTCCCACCTCTGCCCACTACAGGTATCATTGGTGAGGTGCAGTACTGGAGGTTGGGACGCGGTCAGCACCCTGAGCCCTCCCGGCCAGTTATGCGGTCTTCTCGACCTGGGCCCACTACTTCTCCATCAAGTAGCTCTTCAATTGGTTCCCCCAGGACCTAACGAGGCTGAGTGCACCCCGTGCCAGGCCTCCCAGAGGGAATAAAATCCCCATGCTGGTACCAGGGATCGAACCCGGGTCCTCTGCACCAGAGGCAAGCACGCTACCAACTGCGCTACAGAGGTGGTCTATGATTTCTAATACTAATTCAAATTTCAAGACAAAAATATTTCCTTACAAATATCTTCCCAGTATGCATGAAGTATGTTTTTGTACATCTAAAGCTGTATTCATTACTTCCCCAGCCCAGTGTTTTCCCTTTTTCCTCTTAAAAGAAGGGTACTTGTCCTAACGGTGGTTGTGATGGTGCCCATGCCTCCTAAGGCATGAGTTAAATGTGTCCACCAATATACAGTTGGAGAGCATTGATGTTGGGATTCATATACTGGTGTATAGTTCTCAAGGATGTGAATTAAAAACCACAGAAGGGTGACTCACTTTTTTACTTTCTCCGTTACGTATAGTAAGTAGAGGAAGTATTGTATTCCATCCAAAAATTAATGTCAAGATTTCACCAGAAATATATGTTTTGAAGTCCTCTGAATCAAAAAAAAAACAGCATTTTTAGAAAAAGGGCTGTGTGCGTGCGTGCGTGTCTGTGTGCGTATGTGCATGTGTGCTTGTGTAGTTTCCAGTACAATAACGTTTTTTAAAGCAGTGGGACATGTACAAGTACACAGCTAGGAAAATGGCCCACTTGAGCTCCATCACACTTTGATATAAATGTGCGGAATCACCTCAACTCGCATATTCAAATCAATGGATTGGTAGGGGTGGAGTTCCATAGCCAGCACGGTCACCAGATCTGACACCTCTCAACTATTTTCTGTGGAGTTGTATGAAGAGTATGGTGTATGGCATTCCTGTGACATCAGTGGAGGGCCTTATGGCTCGAGTCCACAGAGTGATTGAAAATCTTCAGACAATCGCATGTATTGGGTCATGTGCATGAGGCTCACCATGGCCAAAATAGGCTCTGCAATGACATAGGAGGGACACAGTTCGAAGCCCATTTGTAATGTAGAAAAGCTCTATGTTAGGTTTATTGACGAAATGCGAATGTACACCCACCTCACACTTAGATGCACCACAGCGTCCAAACCATGAGTTTCTGGACAGAGGTTGCTATTTGAAAATTGATCAGTTTGCTGTCCCCTACAACATACTAAGCGTTGTCTGTCTTTTGGGACACTCTGTATGTGTGTATATATATGTTGTAGCCAGTTAAGGGGCTAAGTGTCTTGTGTAATATCCTTTAAATGCCTCCAATGAAATGCATGATACTGGGTAAGTGCATCTTAAGGCTAAATGCTGGAGGGATAAACCATCACACCATGGACAATGCCAGGTAATTAATGGCATCAATCTTATATGTATAAATGTTATACATAATCAAAAGGTAAGCGAAATTTTAGTTGCTAATTCTTATTAATATATGTTGAAGTTAACACTTGCTTAAAGTTGTGTGAAACTGAAACAAGTGACACCCTGCTTCTTAACTCAAAATGTTGTAATTCCTACTTCATGTGCACTGTCCTCTTACGGTATATGTGGCTGTTCAGCAGTGCTTTTGCATACTGCTTTATCAGTATATTTATTCATTTATTTTGCTCACTTTTTGTTCTTTAACATGTCCTAAGAGTTTTATGTAATAATTTTTAAATGCCTCCAAAGAAATAAGGCTATCGGGCAAGTGCAACTTAAGTTTAAAAGTTGTAGGGATAAATACCCAAACCATGGGCAACACCAGGTATTTCAGCTACTTTAAATATAAAACACAATTGTATGCTTTTGCTCAAAGTAAAATAAAATATTAAGTTGAAACATTCCATATTACGCCTATGCTTGTCTCTGCACATTATCAATAGGGCTAGGATTTTGATGACTTTTCATCTTTATTAATTATTAATCTAATTCATTAATGAGTGGTATATAAATCTGTTTCAGAGTAAAAGAAGTTAAACTAACATATTTCTTAGAGCATTTTTTTTGGTGCTAATTTTGTGATATAGGGCACTTTTTTAGAGTTTTTATTGCATTACTGTGCATTTTTACATACTTCAGGCAGTTTTATTGCATATTCATGCATTTTAAATACATCTTATGTACATTTTGGGTTTTTTCTTTCTTCTTTTTTTCTGTTGACGTCCCCCAACATAGAGTCATCTCGGATGGTGAATGGGTGAAATGGGTGAAATGATGATCAAATGAGCCCGAGATCCATAGAACTTTAAGTTACCCGACATTCGTCTTCTCAGGATAAGTGAAAACCTCAGAAAAGCCTTATCCAGGTAATTCACCCTAAGCGAGATTCAAACTCGCAACCTCTTGGATGTGAGGTAGACACACTACCACCACGCTACAGAGGCAGGCTATTTCTTTTCTCTGTTCGTTTTCAAGAACACAGAAACATTTTTGTTCTTTACACTGTGTCTATAGCTTCTATTGTTTTTTCTGACAGAATGTCACATTTTTGAGAATGCTGTTTTAAAGTTTGTCACATTGCTCAACTTTGAGTAGCAAGAAATGACAAAAGCAACTGTAACTTAAACCCTAGTTAAAACTCTTGTTTCGTCAAGCTTTTACAGTGAATTGTCACCAACAGCTTGTTAATATCAAAGACAATGTGAACAAGGTGGTGATTAAACTACAAGGCTTTTGAACATGGCTCAATTCACTTTTGGCTACATGTCGCAGTACTCACTCTCTCAATAGCAAATGAATATGATCTTAGACAGTAATTACTACTGTCATATGATTTTCTTGATTCAGGTTAGTATTCTGATATCAACCAAAAAATCTAGAAATAGATTCACCATTAAATTTGAAAAGGTGTTTATTATAGAATTGGTTTCTAAGTAAGGAGAAATTACTGAGTGCGGTAAAGCTGATGATGGACTTATATTAAAGGAGAAGGGATACCTATGAATAATTTAATTGCAATGAGTTACTCCCTGATCCAGTAAGCAACCGCAGTAGCATTAACTAACATGTAGCATTAACTAAAATGTCAGGTGCAAAGAGTATTTGTATGGTTTAAACCTAGTATTGGAACTTACAAGTGTGTTGGATGTCAAACAAAAATGCTGTTAACTTCTTATAGTGATTACTTTTAAAGTCTTTTGGATAAAGCCACTAACAATTGTCAACATTACCAACTATAAGAGTCAACAGTTGTTAGACATTTTCAATCATTTGCTAGTGGAATATTTCTGATCCTCAGTTTTAACTCTTCTAGGCGTCGTAACATTTCAAATATTACCAAAAAAGTAATTTAGTGGAGAGAATGAGAATGCATGAGAATATATGAATTGTTAAATATTAGTGTGTATAAACTATTTTAATTATTTTTAGAAATAGTTCGGTAAGTTAGTCAAAACTAATTTTTAAATTACTTTAAATTTTATAAGTAAACTTGTAAGTAATTGAAAACAATTTGAGATGGAAGCTTCAAAATTGGTAAAATGCTTAACTTTATACCTTGGAATACACGACTAAAATTTCTTAGACTTTTAATAAAAGCCTTAAACATACCCATCTGTAAAAAAGGGGCCAAACATTCTCAAAATTCATAAATATTAATTTTAGGTCGCAAAACACTACAAAACTTAATACTTTAGCACTGTGTATTTTTAGAGCTCTCTGTACTCAGGGGTCTCCGTCTAGGGGATATGTGAATAGCGACCACAAGGTACCCAAGCTGAGCAGAACATTACTTCCACTTACTGGTGTTTTGCTCCTCACTGTAACTTTTCTATCTGACCTTACCTTGGTCAACTCTTGTTCTCTTCCGACCCCAATGCTATTAGGGTTCCTGAGGGCTAGGGAGTCTTTATTTTTCCAACCTCTCCATTTCTCTATAAAACCTTAACCCCTAACATGCTGACCTGTCATGGCATGTATACGTCCTCTGATTGGTAATCAGAGGATATGGTCAGTGAATTTATTTTGATAATTCTCCCGGTCAGGTCGGTGAGACCCGTAAACCAACGACAGGTGTGGTCCTCCAGACATTCTGGGGGTTGTGAGAGAGCGATGTGACCGCCAAAACATAAAAATATGGTGCTCTCTAAAAAGCGGTTACATTTATTGCTAAGTCTCTTCAGTGAAAAATATTGGAGAGCAAGAGGATTAATGACTTCACTGTCAGAAATTCAGCATTAGCTAACAACATTTCATTTCTTAGCAAATTAACTTTGCTTGGTTCTTAGCAGTATCAGATTAAAATTACACTTAAGTTTCAGGAAGCCAGACAAAGACCTTTACTTCCCCTTCTATGAATCCACAATGAATTTACCCAGTCACCAGTTGTAAGTTACAGTTTACTAGTAGCAGAAAGGCACATTCCTTAGTAGATAACTCATTGTGTTTACTAACGTCTTCTGAACAGCAGGTGCAGATTAGGTGTCTGTTACACAGTATAAAGAATTGAGAAGTGGAGTTCATCATGCCTAAACTAAAGCAAAGTAAGGTGCATAAGTTAAAGAATTTTCTTTCACCTTATGGCAAAACGTTTTCTCCCTGGATTACTTGGTGAAATGTTACCGTTCTTCAGGTTCACTTTTCTTTGAAGAACTGTGTAAAGCAACCATTTGTGCAGAATGTTCCAATGAACAAAGTGAATAATCACTATCTAAAACAAAAACAAACTTAGAGACTAAAAGCTTCACTTATCTTATCAAGAACTGGCAGCAATTACTGAAGCTTTTAGTCTCTAAGTTTGTTTTTATTTTAGATTCTGTTGCTTCACTGTTAACAGCTTCAGTTTCTCATTGAATTGGAATAATCATTAGTTGCGTGCTTTCCTAGAAAAACATACTGGAAAGATTGTTTAACTTTAAGAAAGAATTACATTAGTACAGCCACCAAAGAACAATGCAGGAGCTTAGGCAAAAAGTGCCAGGATATGTATTGATGAAAGTACAGACTCATTAGGCCATTATGTGACAAATGTTGTGATAGGCATAATGGAAGATGATTCAGGAGAACAATTTCTAATCAATTGTGAGCAGTTAGAAAAAAATAATTTTTTCAACAATCAACAAACTGTTTGACAGGTCTATGGGCTTAATAGATCCCAATGCCATCCAACAAAATACTCTTGTTGACCGATGCTGCACTAAACATGGTAAAAGTTGCTAATTCTCTTAAAGCTCTTTACTTGAAGATGGTGCATGTAGCATGCCTAGCACATGCTCTAAACAGAGTTGTGGAGTCAGTTTCCTGAAGTTGATCAGCTAACAGGATGCATCAAGAGAATCTTTTTGAAGACACCATTTCGAGTAGCAGCATTCAGATCTGACGCCCCTGGTATTTCTTTGCCTTCATTCCCAGCTGTAACCAGACATCCTGTTAAGAAACATGCTACTCCTACTGCAAGAACATAGAGGTTGAGAAAAATCATTGACATGTTTGATTGTTTTTTTTTTTTTTGTAGTTTTTAACGCCTGCTTTTACTACTACCACCCCACAGGCGGTGACACTGATGGTACAAGGAATGAAGATGGAGCACCGGTGGATTGAGATAGCAGGGGAAACCAGAGAACCTGGAGGAAACCCGCCCCAGCGCTGCTTCGTTCACCATGAATCCCACATGCGCTTACCTGGGATCGAACCCAGGGTGCTTTGGTGAGAAGCGAATAGTCTAACTACTCGGCTACGGCGCGGCAGCCTGTTTGGTAGTAGTAATGTGACCTCTATCAAAGTTGCTCAGGGACTTTTTTTGGACAGAGACCTTGCAGGTAAACTTTTGTACACAGTCATATTTTGGATTTCTACTTAGAAAAATCTGAAGTTAACTTAGTTAGCAGAGAGACTTAGGGAAAAAAGTGGCAAGTAACTTAGAAAATGTGAATGGGAATGTGGAGAAGGTTGTAGCAAACAAATTAATGCTTATTTTGAACAAAAATAAAGGATTTGCTAAATTGTCTTCAATTGCTGTTGGGTGGGAACTTTTCTCTTGGAGAATTACCAGGAGACATGAAACCAAGTGACATAGCTCACTTAAAATATGCTGCTCCAGTATCAGTACAAGTGGAAAGAAGCTTCTCAATCTGCAGTTCCTAACGACACTTCGTAATGTCTTACTCCGTAACTGCGTAATGAAAAGGAATAAAACACATAGGCAAGATTGGAAGTTACATACGTGGCATAAACACGGTAGTCAGTTGTTTATTCTCGAAGCGGTAACTCGAGAACCATACGTCGTAGGAAAATGTGTTTTGTACAGGCTGCCTCAAAAATTCTTGCCGCATACACCAAGGCATATTAGAATGTCGAATTTCCAGTAATAATTTTGGGCGCATGAAAAAGAGAAATCTCTGTTGCTCACGCTTGTGAGCTGAACTACACAACGCTGCACGACTATGATAGGACAGTCGCTCTAAGCAAGCCCCCTTGAGCTCCACCTTCTAATGCTGTATAATTTATAGTATATTGGCAAATACAACAATTACACTATAAGTATCCAATACAAAATTTCTTGGACTCCAAATAGGTGAAGAGCTAAGTTGGAGAAAACAAAAATCATGCTAGCAAAACTTATTTCTTTTTACCTTGTTTGTTTGTTTGGTTGGTCCCATTGCAAGCAGAGCTCAGGGACGCTGAACATGTCATACAACTTGGAACATGCACGACTAGTAGAATACCTACCACCAATAATACTTTTATTTCTCTCATCTTTGTAAGAAAGAAAGGAGTTAGTTGGGGGGGGGGGGAATGAAAATTTTTAAGCCACCACCATTGCAAGAGTAAACTACACAACATGCTATAAATCACCATCATGTGTGATCTGCCCTACATATGTAATATTTACCTGTGGATGACATATTAAAGAATTCAAGCAAAGTACATGGGGAGTGAGTATATAAGAATGACTTTAGATTATTATTTATTTATGCCAACAAACTTACTGTTGGTGTTTTTAAACACACAAGCCGTGTGTGGGCAAAGTTTGTGTGTGGTTTACCAGGAGAAATACGAACTGGTTTGAGAATTTAATGCCATTCTGGAAGTTTGTCACAATAGCTCAGTGGTTAGAGCAGCTGCCCGGTAAGCGGAAGCTCTGTGGTTCAAATCCCAGTTGTGGCATTGAATTTTTAAGTTCCAGTTCTACCTCTCATGACTTTAGATTTTTCTTAAAGACTTTATGTTCGATATAATTGCCTAATAGCTTTAGATGGAAGGTTGTTATATATTCATATCGCAGAGTACTAATATCCTTTTTTAAACTCCTTTTTTTACTTTCTTTACTACGTATAGTAGGCAAGTATTGTATTCCACCCAAAAATTTGATGTCAATATTTCACCAGAAATACATGTTTTGAGGCCCCCTGAATCCAAAAAAGAAAAGCATTTTTAGAAAAAGGCTCCAACCTAAACTACCATATGCATTGAAAATATTTCGAAAATTTTGATTTTCTTGAAAATGGCTAACGAGTTTGATTAAAATGGCACATATTTGAGATACTTTTATGACAAATGGAATGTATACCTTGAATTTTCTGGGTATAGCCTATGTGGTCCTATTTACTCTGGATGACTTTTGCATAACTGGTAAACTGCATAACTGGACAGAACAGTTCTTACTATACAAAAAATGTGGATCTTGCTGAAACACACAATTTATGTCTAAGTAAATTTTTTTGTAGAGTGGACCATTTCGGACATATTCCTCTTTATTTGTGTAAGTTTTGGAGAACTTATACTTCTGTCAAATGGTACATCGCTATTCAGTTTTACTTTCTCTACTGGTAAGTAGGGGAAGTATTGTATTCCAATAACAAAATTCGATGTCAAGATTTCACCGGAAATATATGTGAAAAATGAATCCAAAAAAAGCATTTTTAGAAAAAGGTCTGTGTGTGTGTCTGTGTGTCAGTCTGTGGACAGCATAACTCAAAAACGAAAAGTCGGTTAAAAACCAAAGTTGGTATTTAAGTTTAATGTCTTTCAAGGATGCAACACGAAGATTTTGAAGAAAATAGCCCCACTCTAAACTACCCTTTACATGGAACATTTTTCGAAAATTTTTATTTTCTCGAAAATGGCTCTAACGATTTTGATTAAAATGTCATATGTTTGAGATATTTTTATGACAAATGAAATGTATATATTGAATTTTCTGGCTATAGCCCCTATAGTCGTATTTACTCTGGACGACTTTTGCATAACTGGTAAACTATTAAGAGATAGACCAAATTATACTATACAAAAAATGCAGATCTTGCTAAAATACACAATTTACGTCTGAATAAATTTTCTTGTAGGGTGAACCACTTCGGAGATATTCCTTGTTATGTGTGTGAGTTTCGGAAAACTTAGAACTTTCGTGAAATGGATCATCACTGTACATTTTTTTTATATGTTAAGTGTGCAAAGACAACAGAATCTCAAATAAGGAAAATTTAAGCTATTAACAGTGAAGCAACAAGATTCTAAAGTAAGAACAAATTAGAAACTAAAAACTTCACTTATCTTAGTAATGTTGGATGTTCTTTTTGAACAAGCTAACCCAGGGTTTCAAGTTGTTTCCAACTCATTCTCAAAGCTATACAAACAAATTCGTTACCAAAGCTACAATCTTTCATCTTTTTCTGAAAACAAAAACAAATACTGATATTCAATTTTTACTTACCAATCTCTGCAAACAAAAATTTATAAATACAATCTATAGATGGTAATTCAAAGTTCATAACACGGTTCCTGTTTTTTAAAATAAAAATTTTTTCCCAAACCATTCAATCTATCAGACCACTTAATTGTTTTAATAATTTAACTTTTGGATTAATTTCATGATTAAATGACCAAAAATGATCTGCCACAGGTGATTTACCAGTTTGTTTATATTTAATATTTCTAAAATATTCTTTTATTCTGCTTTCTAAATGACGTTTAGTTTTCCAATATAAACCTTATCACAATCTAAACAGCTAAATTGATAAATGCCAGATTTTTTATAATTTGGTAATTTATCTTTTTTAGAAAAATTAAGTAAATTTTGTATATTAAATTTATTTTGAGGGACCAAATTTATTTCATATTCTTTAAAAATCTTTGTAAATTTTTTATTGGCCCAAGGGTGGTAAGTAAACTTTTTAAAAATACAATTATCTTCTATTTTTCTAAGGGTTGAAACTTCTTTAACAGCTTTTTGATGCTTAAATTTTTCTATCTTTTTATGTATAAAATCTGTTACAATAAAAAATTTACAAAGATTTTTAAACAATATGGAATAAATTTGGTCCCTCAAAATAAATTTAATATACAAAATTTACTTAATTTTTACTTTCTCTACTGGTAAGTAGGGGAACTATTGTATTCCACCCAAAAATTCGATGTCGAGATTTCACTGGAAATATATGTTTTGAGGCCCCCTGAATCCAAAAAAAGCATTTTTAGAAAAAGGTCGGTGTGTGTGTCTGTCTGTGTGTCTGCCAGTCTGTGGACAGCATAACTCAAAAACGAAAAGTCAGTTAAAAGCCAAACTTGGTATTTAAGTTTAATGTCTTTCAAGGATACGACACGAAGATTTTGAAGAAAATAGCCCCACCTTACACCACCCTTTACATGGAAGATTTTTCGAAAATTTTGATTTTCTTGAAAATGGCTCTAATGATTTTGATTAAAATGTCATATGTTTGAGATATTTTGATGACAAATGAAATGTATAGTGATCAGAGTTTCACGGGTGATTAGCCGTGTTAAATTTAAGAAGGTCGAGCTTTCGGCCATTATACACTCCATGGCCATCTTCAGGACTAAAAATGATGAAAAATTCTCCTCAGTTTTCCAAATATATACTATGGTTAGGTTGTACTATCCTAGCCAATGCGCGGGTGATGGTTTCTGATTGGGCCTGCTGTAGGCTCGGCTGCAGTGTTTTCCCACGGGTACGAACTTTGTGCAGTGTCGCCGGTTGGGGTGTCTTCCTGCGGGTACGTATTTTGTTCAGGGTCCATGGTGTTGCTGTTCCTGTAGGTGTTTCTGATGGCTATAGTCCATGCGGAACTTAGTTTAAGTCCGCCCTCTCTGTTGAAATTGTGGGGGTGTAATTTGATGTGGATGGCCTCCTTGATGAGTCTGTCCCAGTAATTTTCTGCGTGTTCTAGCACTTTTGTGGCTTGGAAATTTATTTTGTGGACCTGTTCTATGCAATGTTGGGCTACTGCTGATTTTTCTGGCTGGAGAAGTCTGATGCTCCGTTGATGTTCTTTGCATCTTTGCTCTATCGTGCGTCCTGTTTGACCCACATACAGCTTCCCACACTCGCAAGGAATCCTGTATATTCCTGGGACCTTAAGCCCAAGTGGTTCTTTCACCGGCCTGAGGAGTTGTCGGATCTTCTTAGGGGGCATGAAGAAGGTTTTGATATTATGTCTCGCGAGTATACGGGAAACCTTATTGGAGACAGAGCCGTAGAAGGGTATGTAGGCCTTCTCTTGAGGGCTATCCTTCCCTTGCGTGAGCAGTAGCGGGTTCTTCCTGTTGCCTTCTACTTTCCTACGGGTCTCATTGATGTCCTGGTTACTATACCCATTCTTGCGTACGGTATCCTGTAGGTATTGAAGTTCTAGGTGTATGTGGTCCTTGTCTGCTATGTCAAACGCTCGGTGAAACAGAGTGGAAATGATTGTTTTCTTCTGAGTGGGATGATGGTGACTGGAGGCATCCAAGTATCTGTTGGTGTGTGTGTGTGCTTCCTGTAGACCGTGTGTCCCAGGCTGCCATCCGGTTTTTTGTACACTAGAACATCCAGGAAGGGAAGGGAGTTGTCGTTCTCCACTTCCATGGTGAATTTGATATTAGTATGTAGGCTATTGAGATGGTCCAGAAAAAAGACAAGTTTATCTGTCCTGTGTGGCCAGATGACGAAAGTGTCGTCGACGTATCTATAGAAAGCTTTTGGTTTGTGTGTAGCAGTGTCCAGTGCGGTGTGTTCAAAGTTTTCCATGAAGAAATTGGCAATGGCCGGTGATAATGGTGAACCCATGGCCACTCCGTCAGTTTGTTCGTAAAACTGGCCGTTGTAGCAGAAGTAGGTGGACGTGAGCGTGTGTCTGAAGAGTTGTGAGATGTCCTCCAGAAATTGTTCCGCTATGAGATGTAGTGAGTCTTCTAGAGGCACTCTGGTGAAGAGGGATTCAATGTCGAAACTCACCAAGATATCCCCCGGGTCCAATCTCATGGTTGAGATCTTTTGTATGAAGTGGCTGGAGTTATTGATGTGATGATGGCAGGAGCCCACTAGTGGATTCAATAGAGTGGTGAGGTGTTTGGCCAGCTGGTATGTGGGTGAGTTTATAGCACTTACAATGGGTCAAAGTGGTATTGTAGGTTTGTGGATTTTCGGAAGTCCGTAGAATCTGGGTGGAGTGGCTGCGTGCGGGATGGTGCTTTTTTGGGCTTCGGTGGTTAGGCTGGAGTGTTTGATGAGGTTGGTGGTGATCTTGGTGATCCTGGCCGTTGGGTCCTTGTCCAGTTTCTTGAAGGAAGAGTCTTCGAGTAGTAGCTTAATTTTCCGGTCGTAGTCTGTGGTCTCCATAATCACCGTGGCATTGCCCTTATCTGCTAGAAGTACTGTTAGGGACGCGTCTTGTCGTAGTGTTTTTGGTGCTCTGGATTCTGCAGAAGAAATGTTTGATCTTGGTTTCTTAGCTTTCATCAATGTGAGACTGACTTCTGTTCATATTTCCTCGGCTACGTCCGCCAGGAGGCGGCTTAATGCTTGCTCTGTGCCACTGATGAAGTCATGAGTTGGTATAGACTTCGGTGCCGGCGCGAAGTTGAGTCCTCTTGAAAGAACTGAGATGGTTGGTTGATCTAGTGTCCGTTCGGTGAGATTAATTACCAGCTTGGACTGGTCCAGAGGAGTGTGGTCCTGTTGTGTGTAGTGGATACTGTTGAACTTCTTCACGTGCCTATCTGTGGTTTTCTTTTGGTGGCGCCAGTACTGTGCGGCTATGGATGCGTCAATCCATTCCCTGTCTAGACATTACAAATGAAATGTATATCTTGAATTTTCTGGCTATAGCCCCTGTAGTCGTATTTACTTTGGACGACTTTTGCATAACTGGTAAACCGTTAGAGATAGACCAAATTATACTATACAAAAAATGTAGATCTTGCTAAAATACACAATTTATGTCTCAATAAATTTTCTTGTAGGGTGAACCATTTCGGAGATATTCCTTGTTATGTGTGTGAGTTTCGGAAAACTTAGAACTTTGGCGAAATACAACAATGTTGTTCATTTTTTTATATGTTAATCGTGCAAAGAGAACGGAATCTCAAAGGTCAAAAAGATTTAACTGTCGCACAAAGCCTTCTGTATTCTAATATTTCCCTTGCACTTACAAGGACATAAGCAGTAAGATAATTTGTACGAATGTTTATCTTAACTAACATGGAGATATAGGAATAAGAGTTTGTTAGAATGGTTAGTACAAGAGTAGAGAAAGTCATGTGAGTGCAACACATCAGATTTTTCTAAAAAAGATAAAATACTAAATTATAAAAAATCTGGCATTTATCAATTTAGCTGTTTAGATTGTGATAAGGTTTATTTTGGAAAAACTAAATGTCATTTAGAAACCAGAATAAAAGAATATTTTAGAAATATTAAATATAAACAAACTGATAAATCAGCTGTGGCAGATCATTTTTGGTCATTTAATCATGAAATTAATCCAGAAGTTAAATTATTAAAACAATTAAGTGGTCGGATAGATTGAATGGTTTGGGAAAAAAATTTTATTTTAAAAAACAGGAACCGTGTTATGAACTTTGAATTACCATCTATAGATTGTATTTATAAATTTTTGTTTTCAGAGATTGGTAAATAAAAATTGAATATCAGTATTTGTTTTTGTTTTCAGAAAAAAATGAAAGATTGTAGCTTTGGTAACGAATTTGTTTGTATAGCTTTGAGAATGAGTTGGAGACAACTTGAAACCCTGGGTTAGCTTGTTCAAAAAGAACATGCAACATTACTAAGATAAGTGAAGTTTTTAGTTTCTAATTTGTTCTTACTTTAGAATCTCAAACCTTTAAAACATTTGACTATCGCACAAAGCCTACTGTATTCTAACATTCCCCTTGCACCTACAAGGAAATAAGCAATAAGATAAGTTGTACAAATGTTTATCTTAACTAACACGAAGAAGATATAGGAATAAGAGTTTGTAAGAATGGTTAGTACAAGAGTAGAGAAAGTCATATGAGTGCAACACAAAAGTTTTTTTTCATATTAACCGTCCAAAGGGAATGGAATTTGAAAGATTCGACTATCACTCAAAGTCTACTCTATTCCCATATTCCTGTTGCACGTGTAAGAAAACAAGCAATCAGATAATTTCTGCAAACGTTTATCTCAACTAACATGAAGAAGATAGAAGAATAAGAGTTTTTAAGAATGGTTAGTACAAGAGTAAAGAAAGCCACGTGACTACAACACATCAGATTTTTTTGTATAAAGAATTAACAATAGTGTATTTCCATTTTTTCTGGTAACATTCCTGGTAAAAGGAAATGATTGTAACTTAGTGGCTTACTAAACTCCGGTAGGCAACATTTTAACAATTTGGTACTTATTGCATCCCAATCATGTGAAGTTTTGCTCTTTAATGAGGTAATAATATGTTTTATCTCTCTGGGATTTGTGTAGTCTATTTGCAATCTACAATTTATATTGGAATATACTCTTTTTATAATTTTTAGTGCACTGCAGTTTTGGTTGTATCTGTTTGCTTTGTTTTCTTCTACATTAACGAAGTACATGTTGAAGACATTAGCTATGACACAGTAATTACTAACTTCATTTCCAATAGTTATGTGATCTAAATCACTGTTTAAGTTTACTCTTCCAGTTTCAATTTTTATTATATGCCACACTGTTTTAATTAATTGTAAAATTTAAAGAATCTGCTTAACCAAAATGTCTTAAAATAAGAGCAGCATATTTTGCCTACTTTTGCTTCCTGTTGCGACATGGAATTATCTTCTAGGGTTATTCAATGTACAGCAAGCAAAAGGGCCAGGCTCTTGTTTAGTTTAGCTCACTTTCCACTTGCCAGCCAGATTCTAAGTCCGAAATTACTTACTGCGCATGCTAAACAATATCCTATTTATCTGTTTGGACCGATCATGAACCTCGGTGAGATTGAACATGCCATACAGATATGGTACATTCATTATGACTAGCGATATACTTACTCATCACCAATAATAATGTTTTGTGGAAAGTGAGCTAAACTAAACAAGAGCCGATAAATATATATATATAAATCGCTAAGGTTAGTTGCTTCGACTTAAGGCATACTAAGAATAATATCAGTGCAAACAACAAAATAAAGTATAACTTTTTAACAGGCATTTCCAATAAACCAAACTGTGAAAAGGAAATCAGCAAAAACAATTCATCTCATTTATTCTTTCTAATGACGCAATTTCTGTACAAAGGACAAGAATACGTTTTAAAATAGCAGTAGGTAGCCATAAAAATTCAGGTATGTAAGAATGCTCAGCTGTCACCCAAAATAGTCATACACATAACCTCTACCTGAAATTGATGACATCCTAAGTTTTACACCAATACTTCAAAAGAAACCCTAACGAATGCAGCAGCTACATAATTAGCGTACATTACCTTCAATTTGGACTAAATGACCTCAGCTTTATTTCATTATGTGGCAGTATTTGTTTACAAATTATTATTGTTGTTGTTGTGAAACCATAACCCGAATGACAAATGGTTTCCTAATGTATTCAATATAGCCAACCCAGTAATTATAAACATCGGAAATTAGGCAATGGGTTTAAAAACAATTAAAATATTTTTATAATACATGCTTTATGGCATTTTGTGCCTATTAATTCTTATAATTTCATTTTACATTTACTGATATGCTTGCATAACAAAAATTATAATTTGTTATTTTCCCGTACAAAAAATATCATCTTTAACGACGCGACACGAAAATATTCAAGAAAATCCCCTACATTACAGTTTTCATGACTATGCCCGGTCCCTTCCAGCGCCCCATTCATCAGTGACAAATATTGGAGAGCAAGAGGATTAATGACTTCATTGTCAGAAATCCAGCATTAGCTAACAACAATTTTCGTGAAATGTATATATGAATTACCCGAGAATAGCGTTTCAATCTTACCTGGAACCACAGATTATCTCTGGAGTCTTACTTCCTTTTTATTTGTTGCCATATACAGTATAATCTGTGTTTGTTGCTAATGATGAAGAATCGGGATTCCCCTTCGACTTCGGCTTCTTTACCTTCGGTCCAGGGCACTATAATCTGTGCTAGGTATTCTGTGTCCAGGACGTGACGTCCCATTTCGTTGAAGCGGTTTGTGAAAAGTCAGTTATCCAGTTAGATTAGATCTGTGGATTAGATTATTGTCTATCAGCTATCTGGGTGAACCAACTAGGATGGACGCTGTCCTGGCCTGGCATGGGCGTCGAGGAACGGGGGTAAGGGGGGGCCGCCCCCCTTGGAAGTTGGTGCAGCTAGTTACTGTCTATTAAACTATTATTTTAATTTTTATGTAAAGAACAATTTTTATTTAGCACAAATTTATACGGTTATCTGCAACAAATATAAATTTTGACAGTAAAATGATGATTTAATATTATATGATTGTACTCAGGGGTCTCCGTATAGAGGATATGTGAATAGCGACCACAAGATACCCAAGCTGAGCAGAACATTACTTCCACTTACTGGTGTTTTGCTCCTCACTGTAACTTTTCTATCTGACCTTACCTTGGTCAACTCTTGTTCTCTTCCGACCCGATGCTATTAGGGTTCGCGAAGGCTAGGGAGTCTTTATTTTTCCAACCTCTCCATTTCTCTAATTTCTCTATAAAACCCTAACCCCTAACATGCTCACCTGTCATGGCATGTATACGTCCTCTGATTGGTAATCAAAGGATATGGTCGGTGAATTTATTTTGATAATTCTCCCGGTCAGGTCGGTGAGACCCGTAAACCAACGACAGGTGTGGTCCTCCAGACATTCTGGGGGTTGTGAGAGAGCGATGTGACCGCCAAAACATAAAAATATGGTGCTCTCTAAAAAGTGGTTACATTTATTGCTAAGTCTCTTCAGGACATGATTGTCTGGCAAAACACTTAAACAGAATTGGGATATATTCTTCACCACTCTGTCCTCTATGTGATCTGTAAGAGGAAATGGATCGAGACCACCTTCAAATATGCCCGGCCACTTCTAATGCCCCATCCATCAGTGAAAAATATTGGAGAGCAGGAGGATTAATGACTTCACTGTCAGAAATCCAGCATTAGCTAACAACATATTATATGATTGCAAATTACCAACATGTGGCCCCCGCTGGAAAAAAGTCTGCCGACACTCATGTGGCCTGGTATTGTATTATGTTATATTGTATTGTGTTGTATTGTATTGCACCTTGTTCTTTTGATTCCAGAATGAGCCAGAATATAGAACACGTCATACAACCATGCAATGTTTTCCCCAACAACTAAACACAACCATTATAATAGAGTTAAAACTAGTGTTCTGTATTCCAAAATGTTGGTGTTCTGTGCTACCAAATTGAACCCGGCCCAGACCGATTATTTTCGATCATATTTAAAAGCAACGTCGATATACGAAAACCTGGACCATGGGCCAATGGAAAATGAATCTCCGAACGGAGCTTTTTCTCAGTGGGTACACCCTAAACTACAGTATATAGAGTGTTGGAAGAACATAACTTAAAGAAAGCGTAACTCAAATATATATATATATATATATATTGAATTTTTGGTGAAGTCAAATACCTATATATTTTATAGAGTGGACCGTTTCCGAGATATTGCTTGTTATTAGTTAGCGTTTTAAAATACATTAACGCTTCTAAAATGGGAAGTCGTTCCTTGTTTCCTCCTGGTATGCAAATAGAACGTAATTTCAAAGACATCATGTAGCAACCAGTTCTTAAGAGATTTGACTATTACTTAAGTTTTTTAACGACGCTGCCAATTGCCAGGATCACATCAGCGGTGTGTCGGAATTTTGTCCCACAGAAATTCTTTTACATACCAGTAAATCTACTGACATGGAGCTGTCGTTTTTAAACACACTTAAAAACCATCGGTCTGGGCCGGATTTGAACCCGCGACCTTAGGATCAGTGGGCTAGCGTCGAACCAACTGAGCCACCCAGACCGATTCTATCACTTAAGCCCACTGTATTCTGCTGTAGTTTTTCGGGTCACTCGGGTGATGTTGATAAAGTTGTTACTCCTATTTACTTATAAGGAAATATGTAATAAAACCATTGCTACAACCGTTTATCTCGATTAACATGAAATAGAAAAATAAGCATTTGTAAGAATAGTTTGTTATACAAGTGGGGAAAGATATGTGAGTGCAACACACCAGATTCCGTTTGTACTTCCTTTTTATTAAAATGCAGTCTTTGTAAGACAGAAACCCATGGGTGATGCGAATGGGAGGCAAGGGGGACCGCCCCCCTTGGAAGTTGGTGAACTTAATGTGCAATCAATTACTGACTATTAAACTATTATTTTAATTAAAAACAATTTTTATTTAGTACAAATCAATACGGTTATCTGCAACAAATATTACACATTTTGATAGTAAACTAATGAATTAATATTATCAGATTGCGAACTTCCAACATGTGCCCCCCCCCCCCCCCAGGAAAAAAAGTCTGCCGACGTTCATGCGGAAACCTGTAAATACGGAAAGGAATCTACCAGGTCTGTCTACTAGAGTGTTCTGTGCTGCCAGGTAGAATAGGCCGTGGCCAAAATCATCAGATTCCGATTTAGGCAGGTTTTGTTGTATTAAATTATTGCCGCTTCAATCGCTCCAGCGAGAAAGTGGTCTTTTTAAGCAACAAAGGTAGGAATTCCATGCATAGAGCTTCCACTTTTCTTAGGTAGATGCAGGTAGATGGAAGGTAGGCACAGGTGGTAGGGTTGGTGTGGGTTGGTAGTAGGTAGATATTCTGTGCAACAGAGGGCACTAAAATCATTCATGGCTTCATGAACACATATGCTTTGTGGATATTTTGGTAATTAATGTCCCTTGGAAGTTACAGGAGTATTAACCATAAAAGAATAGAATAAGGACCGTTTATTCTTTTCTTATTTCTTTCCTTATTCTTTGATAAAGGCATGTCTCTACTAAATGGAAGTTTAACTGATACAGACTCAAACGGTGAGTTTCGGATAATGAATTTGCTATATTGATAGATTGGAAATAGTATAATTACAGGCTGCTTGTGAAGAGAAAATGAATTAATTGATTACTGTTACTGAACCTTTGAACTGAGCTATATTAAAATTGTAAAACAATTTTGATTACGTAATGATTTTCACACGTACAGCGAGGACAGGGGGACATATCTTGCAAGTAACAATTGCAATTGGGCTTAAAAATGCATGTCATGACTCCGGAACTTACCGAAACCATAACTTCCTTTACGGAAAGTGGTGCAAATCAATGGGAATAGTCTAGCATAAAAATTTTAAACGTAGGCTAACAGTTCATTTTTGTTTAGTCACTAATTTCTCAATTGTCTGTTTTGCCTTTGAGTAGAGATAATCGAATAATACTCCCACTTTTATAAATAAATTCCTGAAAGAATTAAACATTTGTACGGAAAGGGGAGCTAGATCTTAAAGGTTATCTCCTTTCCATATTACCGAAATAGGTTATGTTGCCTTCCAATTTCAAGACTATTCTGTTAGCATTTTTCATACACACATGCCCGCGCGCTTTGGAAGGATACAACACAAAAATAAATAAATTCCATACGACACTTTTGTATTGAACAACTTTTTGTTTTCTCAAAAACTGTTCTAATGTTTTTGGTGAAAATAGTCGAGTATATTGGTCTGAGAAAAAAGTCCTCAAAATTAATTTTATTTTATACAACTTAAAAGACAAACGTACTGCAAGAAAAATTTAGGGCTTATTAAAACTCATAATTTGTCAAACTCTTTTCATAATATTCGCTGTGTTTGAAAACCTCAATGTTGCAAGTCTAATACTACTAGCTTTTTTCCTTATCACAAGTTTTATACCAAGAATAAGCATTTGAGTGTTGTTTCCACATGTTGAAATTTTCTCGCTAAATTCAGACAATTTCTAGGTAAAAATATATAATACAATGCTGATGGAAAAGCTACTTTTTAAATTAATATACTGGTGTTGTATATATGGTGGTGGCAACATAGACATTACAAACATGTTATTGAACTTACGGTAAATGTAGGTCATTAAAACACATGTCAACTCATTCAATGGGCTCTCCACTGTGCAAGGGAACCAAGGATTGCCATGAAAATTGTGAAATCCGAGGCACACTAAAATCCTTATCTTACTGTAGAAACATTGACCTTTTGCTCTCAAACAGGCAGCATATCTAATAAAAATGTTTTCACTAACTCACCTATGGTCAGCAGCAGAAATATTTGTGTTTTCTTGCATGATGTTATCACTTGTAGTATATGAGAGTTAGAACGATACACAAGTGAGTGAGAAGATTTTTCAAGATATGTTGCCTGTTTGAGAGCAAATGGTTAACATTTCCAGCACCTACTAGAACTTAAGTATTTTAGTGCGCCTCTGACACCACAGTTCCCTGAGTGACTATCTATTTGCTCTTGTGCTGTGAAGAGAGCCTGTGGAACTGGTTACCATGTTTTAATAACCTTATACATTTACGTTCCTTCAGTATAATCACCAATGCGGCCCTGTATCTTTTGCTAAATCCATGGGAACCACTGAATGGCATTAGCAAGGATGTTTCTGTTAAATTTTCTGATGAACTGCATGGAGCAGTTTTGTAATTCCTATAAATGTCTTTCCTCGTAAGTGTTTCCTTCACTCATGGAAACAATTTGTAGTCACAAGCACTTATTTTAGGGGGATATGGAGGATGTGCCAAGAATTCCCAAGTCTTTCTGGGTAGTAGTTTCATGACTGAATTCAACCATGATAGTTAGTTCTCTTACAGTCCAGTGATGATCAACAGTAAGAAAATCTTGCACTAACTCCTTTTGTTCCTCATAAATGGACAGGCAACTTGGGCAAGCGATGTGTACCATCTCATTCCAGTACATATGAAATGCAGACACATCTTATAACCGTCCAGTAAGGTAGCTTGTTGTTGCCACAAGCTTCAAGTAACCCTTAACATTGGCATGCATGCCTGATATGGGATACCTCAATTTTTATCCATGATCACTGCTCAGGTTCATAGTACATATTTTATAGCATATATATATGGTGTCTACTTTTAACTATGTACAAGACATCTGTTGTTATAGATTTTATTATTTAATACATTGACAGTATCTCCAAGTACAATCATAAATTGTCTTTTGTGGTATGTAATGTGCACAACCCATTCCCAGCAATATTGTCACTACTTTATTTGTTCTTCTTTATCTGATTACCCTCCCCATATGGATGACTGACACCTAGGACCTACAAGCCAGTGCCTAGGTCAAATGCCTGTTGTGGAGCAGACGAACCCCTGGACCAGACAGAGTGAAGACCTGGAAGTGGGTGGTCAACCAAGATCCAGGTATGAGAATGAGGAAGAGGATGATATGAAATGCTGGCAAAATGGATGAATGGAAAGGTGATGATTGATCAGTGGAGCAGTTGGTGGAATGATTGGCAGGAAAAACTGGAGAACCTGGAGAAAACCTGCCCAGTTGCCACTTTACCCACCACAGATACCTCATGCAGGTCCCCAGGATTGAACCAAGGCAAATGATCTAACCGCTCAGCCACGGTGTCACCTTACTTTATTTATTACTTGGGACATTTAGCCATAGCATTGATTTGGTGGCACTGTTATCGTGTGTACATTCAAGTAGTGTGTAATTGCTATGCACAACAGGGATTTGCTCTTGGCCATGAGCAAGCAATGCAAAAAGTGTATCTCGTGATTAGTACAATCCGCTAGTACCTGGGCAACTGAGCTTCGCTTGGTTTTTCCTTTCCTTTTTTTTTTTTTTTTTTTTTAATCTTTTTTTTTTTTTTAGAAGACACTTATTTAGGACTTGGAAAGCAAAATGTTAACTAAATATAAATTTTCATCCTAATTGTTGGAGCCATTTCCGTGATGAGACTTTAATATCCTGGCCTGTTTGTTGAAATTGGCCCATTAACAAAGAAATTATTACCAAAATAAAGGTTTTGACTAATTCTGACTGTTACGTGTAGACTAAGATAGCTAAGTCAACGTTTTTTAGGTTTCCTGAAAGCTCTTGATAAGGCCTTTAATATCCTTGCCTATTTGTTGAAATTGGCCCATTAACAGAGAAATTATGGCCAAAATAAGGTTTAGACTAATTGTGACTGTTACACGTAAAATCATGGTTTTTTTTTTCAGGAATTACACCTATATAGATAAACTTAGTAAGCAAAACCCTGTCTGAATACAAAATTTGATTGAAATCGTTAGAGCCGTCTCCGAGTTGCACGGAATATATTTATATATATACAAGAATTACTCATTTAAATACATAAGGTAAGATAGTGACAAAACAAGAATGAACATGGGCCAAGCCGATGCAATGATGTTGCTCTCTCGGAATTGCCAGTTGCTCAGCAAGTGAGCAACAAGGATGAAAGATTTAAATGTCATTGTCACCCTGAAACCGCCTTGTGCATAAAACTGGCAAAAAAGCAACGGCAATGTATTGGCTAGGCCCATGTTCCTTCTTGTTTTGTAACTACTATACAGACATCTGTGGATTTAGTTGGAAGAGAAAGTCACATGAACGTGGTGTATCAGATTTGTTATTCTAATTTGTGCTCTTTTTCTTTTTTTAAGTCGGTAACAAAATTAATTGGAATCAAAATTGTATATCCCAAGTAATAAGCATTTTTCAAAATGCATGATTTCTGATAAAATGTATATTTTGGGAAATGACATTTTTCTTTCCACCTATTCATTAACTTCTAAATCAATGTAATTCACTAAACAGGTGTATTGTTGCCTCACTATGCATAATACTTCACTGTTAATATAAGTGCACAGTATTATACAGCTTCAGTACAAGTATCTACTTCCAAACATCACTGATTTCAATTCTCAAATCACAAGCCGAAAAGTTGTAGCATTAGAGGTTAAGTTATCAAATGAAAACAAGAACAATCCTAAATTGAGATTATAGCTTTTTGGATGTCCGTGGTGCACCCTGCTTTTAACAGATGAGGCTCTGGGGACCGAATCACAGCGGTATAACTGTTTCATCTAAAATGGAGGAAATGTCATTTACATTTGTGCTGGCCTATCACAGCACAACAGCATCCCTCAGAGGCACATGAGGGGAAGGTCAGTGGATCTAAATACCACCTATTTAGTCCTCCCGGCTAGGTCCGATGGACCCGTTGACCAACGATAGGTGTGGTCCCGCTTGCAAAATGGGGGTTTAAGTCGGGTGATGTAACTGCCACATTGTAAAACGGGTGCCCCTTAAGAAAACAGTTACATGAAAGCCACATACAGAAGACCACTTGAAGACCTGTGAAGCATTAAGATCAGAAGAAACTACAGTTCAAAAGTATTGGAAAGCACGAATGCTAATGGCTTCATTGCCAGATGCAAGGCACTAGAAAATAACAACAACTTTTTGGATTATTATTTATTTATGCCAACAAACTTACTGTTGGTGTTTTTAAACACACAAGCCGTGTGTGGGCAAAGTTTAAGAGGTAGAACTGGAACTTAAAAATTCAATGCCACAACTGGGATTTGAACCACAGACCTTCCGCTTGCCGGGCGGGCGCTCTAACCAATGAGCTATTGTGACAAACTGCCAGAATGGCATTAAATTCTCAAGCCAGTTCTTATTTCTCCTGGTAAACCACAAAGGCAGTCTCACATCAGAGACAATTACCCCAATGGTGACTTACTATTGCAAGTACTTTATATCCCAGGATTAAATAACCTTCACATGGTAATTATTATTTATTTATGCCAACAAACTTACTGTTGGTGTTTTTAAACACACAAGCTGTGTGTGGGCAAAGTTTAAGAGGTAGAACTGGAACTTAAAAATTCATTGCCACAACTGGGATTTGAACCACAGACCTTCCGCTTGCCGGGCAGACGCTCTAACCACTGAGCTATTGTGACAAACTGCCAGAATGGCATTAAATTCTCAAGCCAGTTCGTATTTCTCCTGGTAAACCACAAAGGCAGTCTCACATTACCAGGAGAAATACGAACTGGCTTGAGAATTTAATGCCATTCTGGCAGTTTGTCACAATAGCTCAGTGGTTAGAGCGTCCGCCCGGCAAGCAGAAGGTCTGTGGTTCAAATCCCAGTTGTGGCATTGAATTTTTAAGTTCCAGTTCTACCTCTTAAACTTTGCCCACACATGGCTTGTGTGTTTAAAAACACCAACAGTAAGTTTGTTGGCATAAATAAATAATAATTACCATGTGAAGGTTATTTAATCCTGGGATATAAAGTACTTGCAATAGTAAGTCACCATTGGGGTAATTGTCTCTGATGTGAGACTGCCTTTGTGGTTTACCAGGAGAAATAAGAACTGGCTTGAGAATTTAATGCCATTCTGGCAGTTTGTCACAATAGCTCAGTGGTTAGAGCGTCCGCCCGGCAAGCGAAAGGTCTGTGGTTCAAATCCCAGTTGTGGCATTGAATTTTTAAGTTCCAGTTCTACCTCTTAAACTTTTTGGATGTTACATTTAAGGAAATGTCCATGATCTATTTTTGTTTTATAATTTTAATTATGAATCCATTGTCATCACACTTTTAAGTTGTTCGATTTTTTTAGAAGTTTTAGTATTACATGGCAAAGCATCCAGACATATTGATCTTCATCGTCAGAATAATGCGTTCACTTGTTAACTTGTTTACTAGAACAGCAAAATATTACACTACTGCCGAAATAAGACACACACTGGAGGTAAACAAAGATGAGAGGCACCTCCAGTCAGGTGGTCGCAGTAAATTGCATGACCGCAACGTTGATCCTAAGAGTAAAGCGTAGATCCCATCTTTTATTTTATAGCATTACCTTTAAAATGTGCTAATGGATGCATGTAATAACTTCATTCCAATATGCTATAGTTCACTGCTATTTGGAAATAGAAACAATTCAGTTTATTGAAATTGAGCAGTGATCACATAACGAATGCTTATGTTGCACGGAGTAATACAGAAGTGTGTTTTTTACAGTGGATTCAGTATAGCAACTTGGCTACAGTCAGTTATGCAATACAAATGGATCTCTTGCACCTGCCAATGTACAACATGTTGCTGTGTTGAAGACATGATTGCATCTGAACAGAATATGCATACACTGTCTCGTCATGTGTGTGCAATAGGCTGGTGTAAACGACTCCACAGTTTCCATTCTTTCCGATACGTCTCATTGGTTTGCCACCTACTTGTAGTACTATGCTTGAATTAACGTAACTTGTGTATTCTGACAGTTTGCTCAGCATGTGTTATGCCCCTGGTAGAGGAGGGGCAGAGTGGTCTGTTGTCATGACAACAAGGTTTAACCTTGAAGTAGCCAATAGACTTTGTGGTGGGATTGCGTGGCCACGAAATCTATTGTCTACCTCACGGTCAAACCTGGTTGTCATGACAACAGACCACTCTGCCCCTCCTCTACCACGTGTGAAATGCATACCGAGCAAACTGTCAGAATACAAAAGTTATGTTAATTCAAGTATAATGTATGTTTTTAGACACAGCGAATGACCTCACTAGGATCTGCATGAGTGACAGCATGCAAATTGATAATAGGGGTAACGTCTCTGCTTCCTAGTTGAAATAAACAGAAGACTGCTGACAATGCAAGCACTTTTTTTCCTTAAAAATTCTAAATTAATACCTTTATTTTAGAAACAAAAGTAATTAGTTATACAATGTAACATAACATAGAATACACTTACATAATACTAAATGACAACACCCTTTGCCCTTATAGTTTTAATAGAAGAACATTTTTTTTAAGAAGTACATATGTAATACCCATTCGTATTGCATACATGTTTTACCATCCTGTCCTAATTTCCATAAAATAATCTGGTAACCCTAAGATGTACCATCCCTTAACAACCACATTGCAAGAAGTTGTAAACCTGTCGCTCACCCTTCTTCCACTGCTAATGACATGAACAAAATAGTATCCTCTCAATATACCCTTAGCAAAATAATCTGTTGCCAAGTCATTTACACTGATTCATTCAGAGTGTTGTTAAAGAATCTGCCAATTGAGTTACCCCTCAGAGCTACTGAAGTAAAAGACATGAGAACACTGTCCATGTGACCAGTTGGAACTCTAAAAGGCAGTGGGTTGAGGAAGGCCATTAAGGATACTATAGAGTCGCTACAGTACTGATGATTTTATTGTTATATGCATATAAAGTTTTACTAGCTGTATTTTTAAAATAGCTAGAAATAGTTAAGAAAAAATACTTTCCATGGTCAGGCCCTAATGACCTAGTTGTCGACGGGCCCTTAAACAAAACTCACTCACTCACTTTCCACAGTACATTTGGTGGTTAACCTCTACAAAACGTCACCTAAAACTGTGATGAGCTAAGATTTTAATTTAAAAATAGTTTTAGCATTTACAGGAGATAACTTTTAATTTTGAAATTTGTTTGCAGCAACAATGTCAGAGAATCAAGGAAATTTGGATCAAGAAACCACCTCCCCCACTCAAACAGAGGAAGAGGATGAAGAGTTGAATGAGCTGCTAAACAGTAAGTAATGTGGGTAACCTCCATCATCAGGATAGCAGCAATTTTATAGAACTGTGATCTCTATTGGAGTTCATATTTTTGTGGCTGGTAAAACCACTGCCTTTGGAATTTCAGCCTCAGGCCACCATAGACCTGCTTTCCTGTGTTAAATGAGAATATCCTGTTAAAACCACTGTAATGGACGATATTGTTGTCCACCAATCAAAAGATCAGCATGTAGCAATCAATACTTTGCACCTGCACACATCCATTCAGCTGAAAGCATAGCTGTCAATTCTCAAATGTTCAATCGAATAACAACTAATTCGAGTTTAGTAAAACTAAATTAAAGTGTTGGACTCGAGTGAAAGTGGTTAAATTCAGTTTGTCTCTTGTTTTTGAGTGTCTACTTTTTTAAAGGTTGCAGCATATATACTCTCTGTATCATTGTGTCAAGGTCAATATAACAATAAAATCAATAATCAATGTCGGAAACCAATTACAGAAACATGCAGCATAAAATATTAAAAACATTTTATATGGTTTAAACTTAGACACATGATCAAGCGTAATCAATCCTACAAAACTTGAGTATCATAGCAATTATGCTCTCATCTCTTAATATACTAATGGGTGATCTAAAAGACTGAACCAGCTGCACTGTGTTTTGTCTGTATGGGTCCTTTGCGCTCGTCACCAACTGCCGCTGCCATAGAACAGCATGGATAAAACCATACAGCATTTTCAAAACTGCTTTTAAAGGCATTACTTACCAATATAATTATAGCAAATGTTGAACTGGCCACCATCGTTTTCCATACATTTTTGGCACCTCTTTAGGAAATTATCCATCACTCGCCGTAGTTCACGTTGAAAAATGTTGGCAATTTCCTGATGGATATTTTGTTTTAATTCTTCCCGGGTGTGTGGGTTTGTCTTGTACACTTTATGCTTTAAGTTGGTGCTGTTTTTATAAATTATAAGAGGTGATGGTGATGAGCTTTTGACTCTTTCGTTATCTCGGGTCGTGGTACTGGATGGAATGAACATACACTCGGGGTTAACTTTAGTGAAATATTTTATTCCCACCTTCTTGTTCACAGTATTTAAGTCGTATCACAGTTACAAATCTTTTATTTCAGTGGATTGACTTCCCTAGCATCGCCGAGATTTAATGTCTCAAAATTTAGCGATATTTCGCTAAATGTGTTTTCTATCACTTTACACTTCGTCTATTTTTACGTCCTTTTATTTAATCGCACACTTCGTATTAACTAACTTATTAAAGTTAGCTAATGTTTCACTTATTTTACACAAATTAACGGTCTTTAAACACTTAGTAAATTTACTTTCACTATTTTATGACACTCACACATAAAAATGCGTCCATCTACACCAAAGACCCGGACGCTAATAACTAGACAATTGGCGCCGCATTACACTTCTTTTTGTGTACATCCGCGTATGCGTTCATCAAATAGTTCCTGCATTGTTAGGGAAGCGATCTTTAGCTATCCTCCTTTCGCTTTTAATATTGAACACATATAATTCTTTTATTTATACATATATATTAAAATTAAATATGGAAATATTTATGACGTCTTTAAACAAACTTAATTGTTCGTAACAATGAACATTAGTAACACGTTTTTGTCATTTAACCAACTCATACCAACATCAAAAACAAACTACACTCTTAACAAATATTCACATAAACGATTTTCTTTTGGGGTCTTACAATATCCTGTCTCAAAGTTAACCCAGAGATAGAAATCGCAGAGGGTTAGGTTGGGGGATTGAGGGTGCCACAAATTTCTACTAATAATTCTATCCTAAAACACATTTTCAATTGCTCTCATCGAAAGATTAGCTGTATGAGCTGTTGCAGAGTCTTGTTGAAAAAAGGCAAAATCATGCTCCCTGTCAGTTAATTCTCTAAAAGGGTATTTCAGGAGCAATATTAGGTTTCTCAGAGCTCCAATAACAATTATTTTGTGTACACACATATCCATGAAGGTGGAACCAAGCCTCGTCCGTGAAAAATATTAAATGTGGGTCAATTTCCTCATTGAATACACTATTGAGAGTTCACTCACAAAATGTGTGCCTAATTACAGAATCACCTGGTTGAAGAGCATGTGCCACAGTTATTTTATATGGTTTTAACTTCAGCAATTTAGTAGCTCTTTGCAAAGAGCCATAAGAAATGCCTGCGTGTTATGAAAGATGCCTAAATGATTTTTTGGGAGAGTTCTCCAAACGATGACCGATGTCATCTAATGTTTCTTTGATAAGAACTGTACACCGTCTTTTAGGTTTTCGACCCTGAACACTTCCTATAGCCTGAAATTTATTGCGAAATTTATGGAACTTTTACACCTGGGAATCTTTCTGTAAATCGCATTTGCACCTGGCGAGCTGACTGAGTTAACACATACAAATCATAAATAAATACACGCTGTGCAGTAGAAAACAAATGCTGAGCCATAATACACTTTGTGGCTAAGTACAGGACTAAATAATAAAGCACACTGGTAATAATGCAGCCACATGATATTGCGTCAACTCAATACTGATTGTGAGCAGAGCAGAGAAAAACAAGTCATGCTTGTGACCTTGTGTATATCAGCTGCCGTTATGTTTCCGTGTGCACACTGAGAAAACACAGTGCGGCAGTTCCCATGTATTTGGATCTCTCTGTATTATGTAGTATGTTTTAATGTAATGCACTAATTTTGAAAACAGTTTTTCTAACTTACATGCAATGCAGATACTCTAACCAAAACAAATTAAAGTTGAAATGATGCTCTAATTCAACAATTGTGCCGGAGGAAACATTTCTTAAATTAAGAGAAAATGGGTTAATATTGCATCCCTTTTCTGGGGCCTTGCTAAATGCAGACATCCAACTTTTTTTTTTAAGTTGCTCAACTGCTTGATTTTAAGTAACTTCAAAAACAGTGGTAATTGTTAGACAAGTTTAGCCAAATTGGATGTCTTGCTTAGCAAGTCTCTAGAAAGCAAATGGACTATTAACATCCTGTTTCTTAATTGAAGAAGCATTCTTCTGTAGAATTGTTGGATTCAACTAGACAAAGTTTGAATTCATGGAATATTAGTAACTTTCATGTGTAACATTAGTACATTATTTTAAAATACCCAGTGGTAATAGCCCAGTACTGTATGAACTATAATGTTGTGATATTCAAATAAATACTAGTTTTTAGATTATCTTTATCCATTGTTAAATATAAATGCCATTACTTTCTAGATGTTCTGATATTCAGTATCAAAAGTATTTGAAACATAGTACAGTAAAATGGGAGTGAGAATCATAAAATTTTAAAGATGCAGTAATAGCAGCGCAGTTGTTTATCCTCTAGAGTATGTAGAATTAATCGTCATTGCCACAAAATAGATTGTATTTCAATTGACCAAGGTAAAAGTTCTGTCTTATGATGTCAACATACCGCAAAAGTAATACCTTATCTGTTAGAAAATGCTGAATGTACATGATTGAAAGTAAACGTGTATCTAAGCATCTTGTTATGGATCCTCTTGTGGTGCGTACTTCAATGGTTCACTTTGATCCTTTCTGCTATGGTAAGGCACATTTCCGAGAATGGAGCTATTTGTCTGGAACCACCACAATTTTCAAGATAGAGATATGCATTTTAAACATTCTACTAGGTTCATTATTAATAACCATAATGAAATTATAAGGTGAGCAGCTTTAATCTGCCAGGCTAAAAACTCTGTCATAGATTATTTCCTCAGGTTTATAACAATCTGTGGGGTCTCCCATATAAACTAAGACCACATGTTTATGCTCTGCACTATTGTAGTTGCCTCAGCTGAACATATGTTACTCACGGTTGTACTGCTTTAAGTGTGTTTACAATCTTATATGAACTCTTACCTTATGAAAGATGCTGGACATGGTGTCCTTCCTGGGTTATACAGACATTGTATCTGTTAACCATATTCTGACTGACTCTGAGTTCTCTTTCTGATAAGTGTTCTGATTAGTGATGTTTCTGATTTCATTCAGATTTTTTTTTTCAGTGCTTCTAATGTGTGCGGATTTGTTCAATACACTTCTTTAAGTGCACCCCACAAGTAAAAATCACACACTGTTAGATCTAAAGAACGAGGTAGCTCTTGTGTACAGAAGAAATAAAACCCCTACTTATTGTGCCAATTTTGCAATGGATTTATTCAATGATGTTCAAGATTCGCACCAATGACATCTAGCTTTTCCTCAGTTCATGTGTGCATATGTTTTTTATTGAGCACTGAGTCGGTAGTTTCAAATCTATTTATAATTACATGAATTTGTGCTCGTGAAGGTGACACTTCACCAGAAAATGCTGAACAAATGCATTGCGTACCTGTCGAACTGACTCATACTTAAAATAACTTTTATACACAGAAATATGATATAGCAATAACTGTCTATGTTGACTGGTGACTGATGCTTGTGAGGTTGAACCAGTGCACCCTGCTTGCAAGGTCAAGAACTATGCGTGCGCCACCAATGCTGCAGCTTTCATTTCGGAGAGTAAGCTCGGTGCTTGGACAATCTTGGTTTATATGAAAGACCCGATATAATAATCTGTAAATTCTTCACTAATTTGTATGTTTAAGCAGAAAATCTATACTCCATGTATTCTAATGCTCAACTTTGCTCTTCAGCCTATATGACAACAAATATTAAAAATACTTATCAGCTTAAAAACAATGTACACTATGCTCTAAGGGTAAATCATATTTTGTTCATGTTTAATATGCTTATTACTTAACAATTATAATTAAAAGTTTTTTAAGAGCACGTATTGTGGAATTGTTGGCTATATCTTGAGACAGAATATTAAAAGACCCCAAAAGAAAATCGTTTATATGAATATTTGTTAAGGGTGTAATTTGTTTTGGATGTTGGTATGAGTTGGTTAAATGACGAAAACGTGTTACTAATGTTCATTGTTACAAACAATTAAGTTTGTTTAAAGACGTCATAAATATTTCCATATTTAATTTTAATATATATGTATAAATAAAAGAATTATATGTGTTCAATATTGAAAGCGAAGGGAGAATGGCTAAGGATCGTTTCCCTGGCAATGCGGGAGCTATTTGATGAACGCATACGTGGATGTACACAAAAAGGAGTGCAATGCGTCGCCAATTGTCTAGTCATTAGAGTCTATGTGTTTGGTGAACCTGGACGTATTTTTATGTGTGCCCGTCATAAAATAGTGAAAGTAAATTTACTAAGTGTTTAAAGACCGTTAATTTGTGTAAAATAAGTAAGACGTTAGCTAACTTTAATAAGTTAGTTAATACGAAGTGCGCGAGTAAATAAAAGGACGTAAAATAAACAAAGTGTAAAGTGATAGAAAACACTTTTAGCGAAATATCGCTAAATTTTCAGACATTAAATTTCGGTGATGCTAGGGAAGTCGATCCACTGAAATGAAAGACTTACTACTGTAATGCGATTTAAATACTGTGAACAAGAAGGTGCAAATAAAATATTTCACCAAAGTTAAATCCGAGTATATGTTCAGTCCATCCAGTACCACGACCCGAGATAACATAAGAGTCAAAAGCTCATCATCATCACAACCAGTTCCCAGTTGTGGCATTGAATATTTAAGTTCCAGTTCTACCTCTCAAACTTTGCCCACACACGGCTTGTTTGTTTAAAAACACCAACAGTAAGTTTGTTGGCATAAATAAATAATAATTACCATCTGAAGGTTATTTAATCCTGGGATATAAAGTACTTACAATAGTAAGTCACCATTGGGGTAATTTGTCTCTGATGTGAGACTGCCTTTGTGGTTTACCAGGAGAAATGCGAACTGGTTTGAGAATTTAATGCCATTCTGGCAGTTTGTCACAATAGCTCAGTGGTTAGAGCAGCCGCCCGGTAAGCGGAAGGTCTGTGGTTCAAATCCCAGTTGTGGCATTGAATTTTGAAGTTCCAGTTCTACCTCTCAAACTTTGCCCACACACAGCTTGTGTGTTTAAAAACACCAACAGTAAGTTTGTTGGCATAAATAAATAATAATTACCATCTGAAGGTTATTTAATCCTGAGATATAAAGTACTTACAATAATAAGTCACCATTGGAGTAATTTGTCTCTGATGTGAGACTGCCTTTGTGGTTTACCAGGAGAAGTACGAACTGGTTTGAGAATTTAATGCCATTCTGGCAGTTTGTCACAATAGCTCAGTGGTTAGAGCAGCCGCCCGGTAAGCGGAAGGTCTGTGGTTCAAATCCCAGTTGTGGCATTGAATTTTGAAGTTCCAGTTCTACCTCTCAAACTTTGCCCACACACAGCTTGTGTGTTTAAAAACACCAACAGTAAGTTTGTTGGCATAAATAAATAATAATTACCATCTGAAGGTTATTTAATCCTGAGATATAAAGTACTTACAATAATAAGTCACCATTGGAGTAATTTGTCTCTGATGTGAGACTGCCTTTGTGGTTTACCAGGAGAAGTACGAACTGGTTTGAGAATTTAATGCCATTCTGGCAGTTTGTCACAATAACTCAGTGGTTAGAGCAGCCGCCCGGTAAGCGGAAGGTCTGTGGTTCAAATCCCAGTTGTGGCATTGAATTTTTAAGCTCCAGTTCTACCTCTCAAACTTTGCCCACACACGGCTTGTGTGTTTAAAAACACCAACAGTAAGTTTGTTGGCATAAATAAATAATAAATATTTCCTTTCGTTTTGCAATAGGTTCAGGACATGGATTAAGAAATACAATTTTGATAATTACATTGCGTATACAATATTTACATGTGTTATGTCTGAACAACTTAGCATACACAATATTGGCATTAATCTTTTCTCCAATGCATTTTAACATACAATTTCTGCCATAGTTCTATACAGAGAATGTGTTAAGTGGTATATTTTAATGTTTTTACTCAGGCATAAGGGTTAAGCTTAGCTGCTTTGTGTTAGAACTTCCATAATTGCAGAGTGATAGTTGCAACTGACAAATGCATTTTCTCAATCCAAAATGCAATTGCTAAAATTTGCATTTCTTGGAATGTCAACTGCATTAACTCCAAGCTAAACAGTGCTGAAAAAACTTTTTGATCTATGTATATGTTTCTCAGACTGTAAACATTTCCATCATCCTTGTTTTAATTTAGGTGCCCTGGATGATTTTGCAAAACCATTACCAGCAGCAGTTGCTGTCAAGACAGAAAGCGAAACTGACCAAAAAGAGGACGCTGTATTAGATGACAAATGGGCAGAAGAATTCATAAAGCAGGCAGCAGCTCAATTTGAACTAAGCATGAAGTCTATCCTGACTCCAGGTAAGTAGAGATGTGTGTGAAGCATTGTACAAGCATGCTTTCTTTTTCATGATGTGTTGATAATGGGATGAAAGAGAGAGAGAGAGAGATTAAAATAGTTTCAGGAACCATTCTGTCATTCACAAAGAAGATTAATCTTCACTCTTGGGCTATGTTAGCACTGTAATTCATGAGGATAAAAGTTCAGCTTAAGGGGAGGCATCTATGAAAATGACTAAAACCCACAATTTTCTGTCACAATGATGTCAAAATGTGTATGGATATGTGCCAAAGCATATCTAATAGGCTTACCAAATTTTACTATTCTGTTCAAGGTAGTTTATGCAAAACAAAATATTTATTGGCTTTTTTACTGCAATTTTAGTGTGGTGTAAGAAATGCTTCATATAAGATACTGGTTATAAATAAAGTAAACTCTGGCTATGTATTTCTTTTGATTAGGTGTACAAAATGTGGTATTTTTATTTGGTTACTATGTCAAACAGTTTTGGAGAAAAAATAACTTAAGGACCAATTTTTTTTTCAAATTAATAATAATTTTCGAAATCAAAATTCAATAACAAACTGCTCAATCTAGAGAATTTAATATCAAATTTCATGAAGGAATTGTCTAAGAATATATGTGCAAAATTTCAAAGAAATCTATTAAGATTTGCACTAAAAGGAGTGTTATTAAGATTAAAATATATAAAAAAAAAATAGAAAGTGAGAAAAACTGACTAATGTTTTAAGTGTTTGACAACATATATTTCCTGCTTTAAAATTCCCTTGGACCAAACAATGGTCCTTCAGCTAATTGTTAAGCTTCTTCTTTAATTTTTGCTACTCTTAATTGATATTTTGCTGATTTGAATGTATTTAATGTGCACTCTGCCTTAATCTTCACTTATCACTAACAGTACTAACTCTTTTGCTGACTGGACTTACTTTACTAGATGTGACACTTTCCTTTATATAGGGAGTAGCCTTATAACTCATATTTACTAATAACTGAAGTCACTACAATTTGTAATTTCTTTTTAGAAACAAAAATTCTGGTTTAAAATTCAGAAGAACATGACCATGTGATTAATACATGTACACAAAAATTTCACCAGACTTTAGCACTGTTTTACCGGGGTGAAAGTACAAGGTACAGACATTATTTTAAGGCAAAAAACAAAAAATCTGATTTTTCATAATTTACGACCAAATTTCACCGATGCCTCCTCTTTAATGGAAACAGCAGATATGCTATGCATAAACATTTGAGAGGTCTCTCTCCCTCCCACTCCCTCTCACTCTCCCTGTGTGTACGTGCCTTCCTGCCTACATACATGTATGCGTGAAGCCAAGTGAGAGGATGGGAATGTCTTCAGATGCTGTGAGCATGACTGAAAGGCTTATACATTCTTGCGGAAGTGCTAACAGCATACAAAGACTCACTTTTTATATACTTTTTGACTAGTACTCGATTTTAATGGTCACCATATTTTAACATTTTGGTCATTACTTCATCCGCACATAACCCCCAATATATCTGGAGGGCCACACTTGCCTTTGGCCAACAGGTGGTCTTGGACCTAGCTGGGAGAATTGAATAAATTCACCAACCCTTCCTCACATTTCGCCATTGTGGGGCACCCAAATGTCTGACAAGTCTGCATTTTTATTGGCATTTCCTTCAATATGATTTAGTACTGCTGCAACTCGGTCACAGATCATGGGGAGGTAAGAGGATAAGATAGGATTCGCTTCCCTTCTCCTTGCAAGCCTTAAAATATACAGAGTGGAAGTGAAATAATCTGTCAGACTTTAACAGGGAATTTCTTATGTTGTGAATAACAAGGCAGTTTAATACCAAACCACTGAAAAGTTTATTGTTTTCTAGAAAAACATATTTTTATCAAAACAATTTATCATCACCTGGCTGAATTATTATTGATTAAAGGTGCTTGATTTATGGCTATATTCATAGAAAATTGAATAAATGTCAACTTTTTCCTTTGGCGTATTTCAGTAGATTCAACAGCTTTTGTGTAAATTAAATTTAGAAAACCCACAATTTGTTGCTTTCTTAATTCTGGTATAGGTTTACGTTGTTCGCATATCAATGTAGATTGCACATAATGTTTACTTTGCAATTGTTTTTTTGTCGAAGCTGCAAAAGATGTGAAGCCTGACTACAGGTATTGAATACTTCTCTAAACTCTTATTTCAAATTAATCCCAATGTTATTGCATACTTGTTACTGCTAAAGAATGTTAGTTATTAAAAGTATAGCCATTTTTTGTTTCTAAAGCTATCACATAAATAATGATTAGTCCACAACTGTGACACGAACATCAGTGTCAGATTTATTTACCTACGTTTCTCGAAATATTTTGATATCTTTCCTACATACTCAAGTGCACAAATCTTGTCAGAAACTTTGTGTTACAAATTTCACTAACTTGAGTTCTTTGGCACTCATAAGATTCTAGTTAAAACTTATTGGACTAATTGTTGGAAGCGAAAGTGCTAAAAACTTGTGCATCACGTATTACAAATTCCTTTTTTTAGATGTAGGTATGTGCCTGCATAAAGCACATTAGTCCCATTTTAAATCGGGTATATCAAAAATGAAAGAGAATTGCACACTTACCGAGCCAAACATGTAAACAGTTGCATATACATTTTGTTTAAACATGTTGCAGTGGAGTGTAAAGAGTGTAAATTTACATTATAAATTATAAACTAAACCCTAGCATAACAGCCCATGAAGGGCGAAGGCTTGCCACCCAGCTGCTGCATCCCCCACCTCTGTCCACTAAAGGCGGCATTGGTGGAGTGTAGTATTGGAGGGTGGGACGTGGCCAATGCCCCGAGCCCTCCCGGCCAGTTATACGGCCTTCGCGACCTCATTATAAATTATGCTTTCCTAAAAGTTTAGTAATTACGGGTATCACATTCTTAAATTCAACACAGTATAATGGTATTACCAGAGTGAATAGAAGGAGAAGTGTGATCACTGCTGTAGTTCATGTGTTCCGCCACACAGATGGCAGCGCAGCTGCTAGTGCGGTACAATGCTAATACAAACACTAGTGTTTAGCAGGAAATTCATTTTTTTAATTGTTGTTTAATGACTGTGTCAATTGCCGGGATCACATCAGTGTCGCCGGTGAGCCAGAGTTTTGTTCCGAAGGAGTTCTTTTACATTCCAGTAAATTTACTGACATGGAGCTGTCATTTTTAAACACACTTAAAAACTATCGGTCTGGGCCAGATTTGAACCCACGACCTTGGAATTAGTAGGCCAATGTCTAACCAACTGAGTCACGCAGAACGACAGGAGATTCACTGGAAAAGTAGCAAAACAGAAGAATAGTGTTGTTTAACAATGACTAACTCGCGCATACACATTCTGACAGCCATTCAGAGAAATCGAAGACAATAATGTTACCACTAGAATGCAAAATGGCATTGAAGGGATAAAGTAAAATATAATTTCCTATGAATGAAAAGTTAACTTTGCTGCAAGAATCGTACAAGCTACTTGTATTTTGTTCTACAGATAAGAATGTACTCACCAATGTTGAAATCAGCTGTTAGTAACTTTCGACAATTTCTGAGATGATTTTGCAGCCTTTGATGATTGTAATTCCTTTCTTATTTCCTTGGTGCGGAAAAAGAAGCGACACTTCATGTAATGCAGAAATAGTTAGGGGACAAGATTCAGTAAATGTTCCTTACAACACCCAATTCCAGAAGCAACACCAATTTGGTTATCACTGTCACAACAATCGAAAAATATATCGCCCCACAAGTTACTTTCATATGAAAGTTTCTCTGCTAAAACCCTCTCTATTTGCGAAAGAATGCCATATACAGATTTAGAGGGGTAAGTAAGGCATAAATTGTCTGTACCAGTTTTGTGGTCTTTAATTGTAGTTAAAAGTGATACGGAGGGGAAATCTGCACACTTGCAATGGAGTAAATTAACACATGCTTTGAAAAATTGTGTACTGTATACCCACTCAAGTGATATACCAGACATTCTTTAGCCATATCGTTCTGAGTAATTTCAGGTACATTGTTTTCCCATTCTGGCATATCAGGTTCCTCAATCTTAATTTCGTACTTAATTTTGCTGTCTATATTTCCTGTAATTCCACTATTATGGCTCACTATTTCCTTTGCTAATTACTTCATTTGATTAACGAATGATGTTAAAGGCAGCTCTTGCCTATACTCACAATTGCCTTCAGATGATATTGCTAATTTGCTTGGAACGTAATTGACTGTAACATATGCAACTGGAGAAAATCTACTGTAGATGGATGATGGTCAGAATATATCTCATTATATCTCATACCTTTCTTTCTAGTTGCCTTTGATCTTTTCAAAATTGTATGAACAACATTTTTTTGTTTTTCAGTTAGGTATTTTGTTCCATCAGATTCATCGATATTGCTACTACTTCCATTTACTTTCCTTTCAAGTACTTAATCTTTGCATTGGCTACTTTCAATTGGCATTTTAGTCTAATTATATTACGCTGTTGTTGCTTTAACCTATTCTTTAGCAGGCCTACTTTATTACTAAAATGTCTACTGGTATCCTCTGCCAGGGGAAGATTAACAGTCATATTTTGAAGGCCTTCTGCATGATTCCCACTGTCTTCTAAATTGGTATTTCTTCCAACCCTTTTTGATAGTCGCTGTGAAGGAGGTTTACGGGAGTCTATTGGCCGTGATAAGTTTTTAGGAAGATTAGGAAAACGATGTGGAACTGCATGAGGCATTAACTTCCACCCTTGCCTTGCAATCTCAATATTTTCTCCATTAACTATAAATTTGTGTACCGTTATCAAAAGTTCTTATGAAAAATGTGAATCACACACGTAAATATTAGAAGAAAGGCACTTGTCCTTTCTTGGTATGGCCCTCTCCCACTTAGAAAACAGTAGTTCATCTTTTGGAGGTGTAAAGAAAGGTTTACCCTTAGATTTGTCATATCCAGATCTACAACCAGGCACGAAACACATAGGCATGTCGATTATTTCTAAAAATTCACAGTTTCATAAAAATTAACCACAATTCATCGCATTGTAACAAACAGAGAAACCATACACAACAATACTCCAATGCAATGCCCAGCGAAAAGCACTGTAAATAGCCACACTAACGACTTTGCTGCCACCTGACGGAGGCGTCAGGTAACTCTTGTATAATCATACGGAACAGCAGTGGAGTGGTCACACTTTCTCTTTCTATTCACTCTGGTATTACTAAAGCAAGAGGTGTTTCATGCAAGAGTGACATAACCTTTGGAATGTTTAATGCACATTGGGAACGTAAATATCCAAAGTAGGTATAACCTAACCTCCAGCCACTAGCTGCCAGATTCGACACGATTGCTTCATACATATGTCTTACAGACAACATGAAAACTGCATGTGTTTACCACATGTGTAAGTGTTAAAAAAAAGCTACCTTACTATTTATTGTGGTAGTAAGGGGTAGTGATGCGCCTCCTATAGCCTCTCCTACCCAATTCCCATCCTCATCCTGCCCATGGTGCACCCTGCTTTTAACAGATGAGGCTCTGGGGACCGAATCACAGCGGTATAACTGTTTCATCTAAAATGGAGGAAATGTCATTTACATATGTGCTGGCCTATCACAGCACAACACCGTCCCTCAGAGGCACATGAGGGGAAGGTCGGTGGATCTAAATACCACCTATTTAGTCCTCCCGGCTAGGTCCGATGGACCCGTTGACCAACGATAGGTGTGGTCCCCCTTGCAAAATGGGGGTTTAAGTCGGGTGATGTAACTGCCACATTGTAAAACTGGTGCCCGTTAAGAAAACAGTTACATGAAAGCCACATACATGAAAAAATGGATTACACTACTTTCCAACCCAGATATAATCCCCCAGAGACCAAGGAAAACGGCGGTTGCAGCCTTCCGGCTACTGACAAATCACGACTGCTTAGCAAGTCATCTCTACAGAATAGGTATCTCAGCCTCACCAATATGTGTCCTGTGTAACGATCCAGCAGAAATGAATGAAGAACACTTGAAGACCTGTGAAGCATTAAGATCAGAAGAAACTACAGTTCAAAAGTATTGGAAGGCACGAATGCTAATGGCTTCATTGCCAGATGCAAGGTGCTAGAAAACAACAACAACAACTATTTATTGTGAACATGAATATTGTGTTAGGTTCCTACCATTTGGTAAATAAAGTGAATAAGACAACTTGCTTTTCCTCAGTGTGCATGCGCAGTAAGTAGACATGTGCTTAGCGTGTATTCATTTCATTTCAATTTATGCATTTTTGACTGATGAGAGCTTATTTAAAGTTTATTTTTTAATTTTTCTATCATATTTGAGACTCCCAAATGGATGTAATACTGCAATTACTGTTGGAAGTTTAACAAACAATTTTGCGCTGCATTTAAAAGAGGCATCCAATTCCAAGTGAGGCCATTATCTCATCATGGCATAAGCTCCTCAAATAGAACAGGCCAGATATTCAAACCTTTAAACATACCAAATAAAATATTTGTAATTATGCAGAAATGTAAGATTTGAGGTTATGTTTTCATACGGGACAATCAGCCATAACCTTATTTTTTCACGTAATTTTCTGGTGTCTTGCGCACCGCGACAAAATATCTGAATTCAATACATGGCTCACATTACTTAAATGGTTATTATAGAGGAATGGAATAGTTCATTTATCTGCTGATAGAAGCTGGGTGGCCGATCAACAGGTTGCACCACATTGCCACACACTCTGACCTTCAAATGCGATTATCTAATTAACAGTGCATTTAATTTAAAAAATGTATTGGAATTTTTTGTTAGTTTACATCCACTCTCTCACCTCCTTCAGTCTGGTGGATTATTTCTCTTCTACTCTGTATGTGTATAAAAAGTCAGTCTTCATATGCTGTAAGCACGTTAGCAAGAGTGTATGGGCCCTTCAGAATTTTTCCCTATCATTTATCTTAGAATCCTGAATGTATTCTTTGCATTTTGTACAGCCATTGAAAAAATTATTTGAGTGCATCAAGAAAGCAGAACATTTAAGAGGTAGAATTGGAACTGATAAACTCAATGCCACAGCTGGAATTTGAACAACAGACCTTCCGCTTTATGTGCGGCTGCTCTAACCATTAAGCTTAAGCTTGAGTTTTTCAAATCCGATTCTACCTCTCAAATATTGCCCAAACATGGCTTGTGTGTTTAAAAACACCAACAGTAAATTTGCTGGCATAGATAAATAAGAGCAGAATATTTCTAAGTCTCACATCGTGTTGCAGCGTGGTTTACACAAGTTGATATTCCTAACATATATCTTGTTTATGGATAGTGTCTGTTCATTTCATTGATCTGCTGATAAAAGCTGTGTACCCGATCAACCCGATCATTGTATACAAATGTGAGTGATTGTTCAAGGAGCCAAGGTTATTCCATGTTCTTTAAAAATAAATACAAATAGCATAGTCATCATCATGAACAGTACGACTTAGGCCATATGACTTGTTCCGCTCCATATGTTAATTGAACTGTCATGCCATCACCTTCTTGGTCGGCCTATGCTTCTTCCTTGTGGTTTATAATTATGTAATATATTCAGATCCTGATGACCATGGAGTATAGAATGGCTGAATGGTTTACCTTCATAAATTTGACATGGCTGATCACCCGCAAAGCCTTGATTAATATACATTTCGTTTGCTATAAAAATATCTCAAGCATATGGCATTTTAATCAAAATTGTTAGAACCATTTTCGAAAAATTTTCCATGTGAAGAGTTTAGGGTGGAGGAATTTTCTTCAAAATCTTCGTGTCGCACCCTTGAAAGACAACTTTGGTATTTAACTGACTTTTTGTTTTTAAGTTATGCCATCCACAGACTGACTGACACACGCACGCACATGCACACACAGACACACACAAATTTTCTAGAAATAATGTTTTTGGATTCAGGTGGCCTCAAAACATATATTTCCGGTGAATCTCATCAAATTTTTGAGTGGAATACAATACAAAATTGTATACTTAGTATACTTGTACTTACTATACTTAGTAGAGAAAGTGTGAATGAATGGATATTTATTTCTCCCCTCACAATTACATAACTACCAATAGTACAATTTATTCCCCTCTCTTGGAGTTACTTATTTTAACACCTCCTCTTATAATTAACATTTTGTTTTATATATAATGGGGAAGTGTATTCTTACTTTTAAGTCTGAACTTTCATCCTAACCCGACATGTTTTAAGTTAAATTCTGCTAATTCTAAAGCTTGCTCAATTTTTCCTATATTTATCATTCTGGTTTCATTGCAGGTGGTGAAACTTCAGACACTCTTAACCCAGAAGAACTTGAAGCCAGTCTTAAAAAAATAACTGATGCAGCAACCAAAGCCATGTCAGATGAAAAAGCTGACTCAGCCATCTCTGATGGAGATTTTGCAGCAACCATTTCACAAACGTTAAAGAACCTGTCAGAGGGTGCCGAAAACCTTCAGGTGGGTATTTTCAAGCAGTTACATATTGTATTTGTATATCCAGCAGAAATGAATGAAGACCACTTGAAGACCTGTGAAGCATTAAGATCAGAAGAAACTACAGTTCAAAAGTATTGGAAAGCACGAATGCTAATGACTTCATTGCCAGATGCAAGGCACTAGAAAACAACAACATATTGTATTTGTCAACTATTATGATTTGCCCGTAAACTCTATAACTGTCTTTTTATAACTTTGCACACTGGAAGCATTTTTATGGTTTATAAAAATCTATGAAATTTTACAAATCTAATGATGTATTATAATATGTTGTTAGCTAATGCTGGATTTCTGACAATGAAGTCATTAATCCTCTTGCTCTCCAATATTTTTCACTGATGGATGGGGCATTAGAAGTGGCCGGGCATATTTGAAGGTTGTCTCGATCCATTTTTGATTTTTCATAGTAATATTTTGCAATAATTTTTTTGAATTTAGTCAACTCTGAATTCAAAAAAATTATTGCAAAATATTACTATGAAAAATCAAAGAATAAAAGATGGGAACTACCAAACATTCAAACAGTGATTCCTGAGTATCCTCGAAAAACAGCAGTTGCAACCTTCAGGTTGATTACAGGACATGATTGTCTGGCAAAACATTTAAACAGAATTGGGATATATTCTTCACCACTCTGTCCTCTATGTGATCTGCAAGAGGAAATGTATTATAATATGAGTATTCTTAATATTTAAGCCATTTAAATGGAGATTTAAATGTGCTGTCTGCTGGGTCATGCCCCTTTAAAATACCAGTATCACCATCGACACTAAATTTGCTATAACTTTATAACTGCACAAAAATTTTCTCAAGAATGAACCAGGGCCTGGAACCAAGAAACAGAGCTTGAAGAGGAAGAGTGAGGATCAAGAACCAATGAAACAAGGAGATTATGGTGCAGGAATATTTTAAATTTTGGTCAGTTAGCCAAAAAACACATTAAATTAGTTTTTTGCATTTTCCCACAAGATTAAATTTTACAGCTTTAGGTACACTTTTCTCAGAAACTACTTAAGTTAGAGAGCTGAAATTTTTTGTGATGTTACAAACCATCTAGTTTAACAAAGTGAGTGGAAGGATAACTTTTACCTGCAACATAATGAATTTTTAAAAATTAAAAATTATTCATTTTAACTGGAATAATATTTTTTTGTATACACACATTTTTAAGAGCTTATATTTCACTTGATAAAAAACTAATGTGCTGATATTGTTCATCATTAAGTATTTTATATCTCCAAAAAATTGGAAGATCTGTAAACAAAATTGTGGCAGGTACGTGTCCCTAACTATAACATGGATTTTAAAATTTCATTTATAGACCTTACTTAAAAAGTGTGCAGGCAAAAATTATGAAGTGGTGTTACAAATTTGGTATTATCAGTATATCAAAAAGCATTTATTGGATAGATGGTATAATTTTCATTACCTTATGACATAGCTAACTCCCTTGCATTCTGATTTTGAAATGTATATAGTGTGACACCATATTGAGCTTGGCACATGTACCGGTCATTAAAGGCACTTTAGTAGATAAATAATTAGAAAGATGTAATTGATGAAACTGTAAAATATCTTCCCTTTGTGTGCGTAACTATTATATAACTTAAAAGCTCTAATGATTGGAGAAAAGACTTATCAGTTTTCAATTCTGGACATGTATCCACAAGAAGAATTATTGCAGAGCAACAGTCACAATAATGCTACTATCATGCAGTGTATTTTAATGGGCAATGTAGACCAAAACATTACATTATTTCTTCAGAACTCTCTTTCTCTCTTGTGCACAGTGTGCATTAATATCGTGTTTCCAAAAAAAAAAATTACATTTTTCATACTCACTATAGTAATTTCTTCTTCTTTCTCTTTATGTGATTACCCTTCCCTTATGTAGGACTTACACCCCCTAGGATTTACAAGCCAGTGCCTAGGGTCAGATGCCTGTCCGGAAGCAGACGAACCTATGGACTGGACAAAGTAAAGACCTAGAAGCGGGTGGTCAGCCAAGCATCAGATATGATAGTGAGGAAGAGGAGATGAGATAGATGAAATGCAGGTGAAATGGATGATTTGAAAGGTGATGATGGAGCAATTGGTGGAGCACTTTAATAATCAGTAAAGTCAGTGGAGGAAGAAATATGTTATGGACCACAAGGAATAATTATTTACTGTCCAGGTTGCATTTCAATACTCAGGAAAGTGAGGTTGACTCAGGTTGACTTATGATAGAGAGAAAGAAAGATATTATTTAGTGTACTGACTGCATGTTACTACTCAAAGCTAATGGAGAAAGAGAAACATTTGAACTACAGGGAATAGTTAATTGCTGCACAGGAAATGCATAAATTTTTATTAGCTTACAACTTTTTCAATTTTTCCAAGTCTAATCTACTTTACTAAGCACAAATGTGTCCCTTTTCTTTCTGCTCACTCCGTTTCTTGTGGACTGAAAACCAAATGGGTCATATCAGACAATGAACAAGCACCTGAAATGAGTATTCAAATGAGCTTGGGAGAACGCCTGAAGCTAATTAATATTCATACTGAGAACTGAAGAAAATCACAGCTGGATCCATCTTGTTTTTTAACCTTAATGTATATTTTTTAGACATTCAGAATGTTTTCCTATGGTAAAGGCAAAACAGCAGCATTTATTAACAGCTGATTTGTGTGCCCCATTAATAAAAAAGCATTGTTATAACTCCTGAAACATTCATCACTTCATTTTATAAATTACAAAATATGTTGGAAAAAATTCTGCCTAACTTTTGTTAAGTGAAATTTTTCATAATACTCCATAATAGGCAAAACTTACGAGTGACATACGAAGGCTGTCCCAGAAGTACCTGACATAACAAAAAAAAGCATAAACATTTTGGGGAAAACATCTTAATTTCTCTACAGTCTCCTTTCAGCTTGATACACTGTTCCTAGCAATGCTCAATAGCTTTGATACCCTGTTTATAGTTAGAACCATTGAGTTCTGTAAAGTAGCAGGCTCCACGTCTTCATTGTTGGCAAATTTTTTACCACCAAGCCAAAAACAAACATTTGGAAACAAAATAATCAGAGTGGGCTAAATCTGGCAAATGGCCATGTATGTGTGAACTGGTGCATTGTGATGTAACAAAACTTTTTGTTTTGCTAAATGCAGTCGATTTTGCTTGATTTCATCTCTCAAACACTGCAACAAGTTTGCATAATGCTCACCATTGATTGCTTTTCCTTTTTGGAGATGTTCAATAAAATTACCCTTTGTGTGCCCCAAAAACTGACACCATGACTTAGTCTGCAGATGGAACTGTCCTCTTTGGAGGCAATTCTCCCCTTTCAATCCACTGTTTCAACTGTTCCTTCGTCTCATGGTCCCTTGTTTCATCCATGGTTATGAATCGACACAAAATCTCAGCTTTATGCGGCGAGACATTGACAAATACTTGACTCACAGTGTTGTTTTTGTTCCATTGTGAGCAAAGGTGGTACCCCCCACCTTGCGCACAGCTTTCTCATGTCCAAATTTTCAGTCAGTATGCAATATACAGCACTTTTTGAAATGCCTGCAATATCTGCTAGCTCACGCACTTTCAGTCGACAGTCATCCAATACCATTTTTTAGATTTTCTTTACAATTTTTGGTGTGATCACCTCATTTGGTCGACCACTGCAATGTTCGGGCAATTCATACGGCCTCACTTAAACTCTACCACCCAATATGTTACTGTTGTAAACAAAGGAGAGACTCCCTCAGAGTAGAATCTAGCTCGACCTTAATATTAATTGGACTAAAATCTGTCAAATGAAAGCATTACATCATATAACAATAACCAGTTTTATCCATGTTTACAAATTTGCTGAGAACATTCTCTAGTGATGGCTGCCAAACTAATGTACCATTGTCAAACTTCAAACTGAGGCTTTATAAGGTTGGTTCTTTCTACCATAGTCATTTGTTTGAAAAGCAACTGCTCTCTATATGTCAGGTCAGGTACTTCTACAGCCCTCATACTCTGTATACTCATTTTTGTGGGAAGTAATTTGTGTCCTTTATTCTTTTGTCTGAGTAAGTCTTAAGAAATCCTTTGTACTAATATTAAGAGAACATTTTGGCATGTATTTAGGGTAATCTTAGAAACCAAAAAGGATGTTGCAAGGACACCGCTCAGGAATTGCTGAATGAAACTGACAAATGACCCAGAACATCTGAAGAAGGTTATAACAGGTGACAAATCATGGTTATATGGGTGTGATGTCGAAACCAAGGCCCAATCGGCCCAATGGAAACTGCCTGAAGATTGAAGACTGAAAAAGATGAACAAGTTGGATCACATGTAAAGGTTCTTCTGTTTCCTTCAATTACAATGGGATTGCACATGGTAAGTTCCTACCTTATGGTTGTATGGTCAATAAGGAATACTACCTGGAAGTTATGCGCCATTTGCACGAAGCAATCCGGAAAAAAGGCCAGAATTGTGGCAAAACCACTCATGGAAATTGCACCATAATAATGCTCTCGCTCACACCTCATTGTTTGTTCATGATTTTCTGGCAAAAAAACAAAACCTGTATATTGCCTCAGCCACCATATTTGCCAGACATGACCCCCTGCAACTTCTTTTTATCCCCGAAGCTGAAGAGAACCATGAAAGGACATCATTTTGCCATCATTCAGGAGATAAAAACAATCGCTGAAGGAGCTGAGCACCATAACAAAAAGTGAGTTCCAGAAGTCTTCCAAGATTAGAAAAAGCACTGCCACAAGTGTCTTATATATGTACGTGGTATTTATGCCAGAATGCTTAAATGATCTATATGTAAGAAAGTTTATTGTTTCCCCTGTATGGTCTAATTTTTCATTACCAGCATAGGTAAATAACCTGTTTGGGGGGTGTTAAATATATAAGAAATATGGCATCTGCCAATAATGTTTTATTTCCATTTATATGAATATCAGCAGGGGACTTTTTCATCATTTATTAGGAATATCACAGGGCTGTGCAAGATTGCAATTATAGGGCATAGGATGTTTCACATAAACATGTTCTATATGATTGTACAATAAAAAGTATAATGGGGTGAGGTAAATTAGATTGTCATTCAAGCTTTAAAAGGTCTCCCATGCAATGTTGGATAAGTCAGCTATCTCTTAGCCAAATAAGGTCCGTACTTAAGGTAAACAAAGATGAGAAGCAGTCCTAAACAAGTAACTGAGTGAATGTTGCCATTGACCCCTGATCTTAACACTGAACATAAGAGAAGAAAATACATCCTTCTTTGCTTTATTATATGGCTTTTAAAATGCTTTAATAAATGTTTTAAATGCTTTTATTGCTGCATGTCACTTTTATTTGAAGTAAAAATACTCAATTTACTAAAACTCAGCAGATATTGCACAACAAATTCATATTTTGTGCAGAGTAATACAACAGTGTAAACTAATTTGTCAGAAGATTTTGCATACAGCTGGTGCTGTATTTTTAATAAATTATTGCTTTGTGTTGAGCTATGAGATTCTTTTCTTTCTCTCTGGGTGTGGTACTGGGTGCAATGAATGAACATTCGATGTAACTTCACTATATATATCACTTTATTAACACTTTTTTCGTCCCTTATTACACTTGTTATAATTGAATTGACTTTTGTTGCACCTATTTGTATTTTCTTGATAGTCTTTCCACTTTTATAAAGTCTTTTAGACCCATATCCACGCACGTTACAAAAATACGTCTTCACCTTTCAAACACACCTACGCTAATGACAAAATTGGCACTTCTTTACATGACGTTCTTTTTCATGTTCTTGCGCTTATGCGTTCATTTTATATTTTCGTACGTTAAATGGTTCCTGTATTGTTAGGGAAGCGATCTTTCTCTATTCTCCCTTCACTTTTAACATTATATATGGTTCTTATACTTATACATATTAAATTTAAACATGAAACTTAACATTTATGACGTTTTTAAACAATTCTATTTTTCTCAACAATGAAAAAATAGCAACATGTTTTCGTTACTCAACTAATCCTTATCAACATGAAAAATAAATTACATCTGCAATAAATATTTACATAAATGCTTTCCTTTTGGGGTCTAACCATATATTCTGTCTCACAGCGATGTATAATAATATCTAGATAATAAAGTGAATTGGATTTACTAACACTACATCACTTATTAAGAATTTGTTCATTTGTTCTCATTCTCAACCTGATGTCGACTGCTGGAACATGGTGTCGTCGTGTTGGAGATTGCAATGCTTACATTCTCTGGTATCTTTTCCAGGAATTTCTTGCCGAGATTGTCTTTGTTTTGTGTACTGCACTCTGAACTGAAGGACATCATACCAGCAATAGAAAAATTGTGAATATATCAATTTAACTGCAAAGACTGCTACAGAATTTTTGTTGGAAGAACAAAGAGAAAATTGAAAGCAAGGTCTAAAGAACATCTTAGGAATTTAAAGCATAAACAACTGGAAAAATTGGCAGTAGCAGCACATTTTTGGCTAGAAAACCACAAAATCAATCCCGAACCTACATTGTTAAAAAGTATTTCTAACACAAAACAACTAACAGTCTGGGAGAATTATTCATTCTGAAAAATAAAGATTGAGTCTTCAACTTGGAGTTGCTGAATCCAATTCACTTTACTATCTAGATAATACAAAAGTGTGTTTCGTAGAGCAGGTCCGGTAAGTTGTAATTGGCACGCCTTTTCTTCTAAAGTTATAACACATACATATAAAATAAAAAATAAGAGGAACATTTTGGCAGCAATGTTATTTTAAGTATAGATGTTTAAAAGATCATATAGATATGTAATGGGAGTAAACATTATTAATAGTAATCTAAATTTTGTTGAGAGAATTTGGACATTGAAGCAACAATAAGCATGGTTAGTTTGGTGGCTTAGGCTTGTTTATGAAGATATTTTCTAAAACTGCTTGTCAATCTTTGTATAAAATTGTAATGATGTATTTTCTATTCATGTTATTGAGACAACATTTTCATGCTGTTTGTAGAGTACCTCTACCTTTGTTCCAGAGTGATTTTGCTATGCTATTGATATACCTGTTGTGTAATGCGTAACTAATTGCATTGATATGATTAGATTTAGGATTTTAGGCAAAATACTTATTTTTTATGTACGTTACGTTTTATATAAAATATAAATGTACAGAAGCAGTTTTGTGGCACTTAAATTGCTTATTTTGACCATTGAGACCTACTGGGAGAGCAAAAAACCTCCGAACAGGCTGCACAATGTTTTGCCTGTCTGCTTCCTCGGTGCTAGTTGCCGTCTGCCGCTATCATAGAAAGGCACAGATGAAACCATACAGCATTTTTAAAGCTACTTTTCAAGGTTTTACTTACCAGCTTTATAAATGGAGAAGCTGAAACTGGCCACCGTCAATGTCCACATTTTTTGGAAACTATCCATCACTCACTGTAGTTCATGTTGAGAAATGCTGGCAATTTTCTGGCAGATATTTTGCTTTAATTCTTCCAAGGTGTGAGGATTTGTCTGGTAAGTTACCCCAGAGATAGAAATCGCAGGATGGGGGACCACAAATCTCTACTAATAATTCTGTCCTGAAACACACCTTCAATTGTTCTCATTGAAAGATTGGCCATATGAGCTGTTACAGAGTCTTGTTGAAAAAAAGGGAAAAATTATAATGTATGTACAAGCATCAACTATTGACTCAAAAAACATTGGCCCTATAACTCAGAATCTGTAGTAGCTACAAAATAAGAATGAACATGGGCCTAGCCAATACAGTGATGTTGCTCTTTTGGCATTGCCAGTTTTACATGTGAGGTGGTTTCAGTGTGACAAAGAGAATCAAATCTTCCATTCTTGTTGCCTGCTCACCAGGCAACTGGCGACGTCAAGAGAGCAACATCACTGCATTGGCTAGGCCCATGTTCAGTCTTGTTATTTAGCTACTGTAATATTGTTCATAACATAACCCTTCATGGCAAAAAAAGTTGGTGTATGGTGTGCCATTAGCGGAGAAACGTTTCTCAGAGCTCCAATAACTGATTTCTATCTCTGGGTAACTGAAAACCTAATGTGTACAAGACAAGCCCACACACCCTGGAAGAATTCAAATAAAATATTGCCAGAATTTTTCAACATGAACTACTGCGAGTGTTGGATAGTTTCCTAAAGAAGTGTCAAAAATGTTTGTATGGACAATGGTAACCAGTTTCAGCATCTTCCTTCATAAAGTTGGTCAGTAAAGCTTTTAAAAGCAGTTCTAAATGTTTGATGGTTTCATCCATGCCTTTCTAAGATGGCGGCAGATGGCAGGGGGTGCCAAGGATGCCGACAGGCAAAGCACCACACAGCTTATTCGGAGGTTTCTTTTAATCTCCCATTATTTTAAGGTATTATTTATTATGTTCTTTGTTCAGAGTCTTTTGAGACAGTGGAAGGTTATAGCTCCCCCTTCCATTTTGTCAAAAAACTTTGAACAAAGTATAACCTAAAAGTTCCTATCTTAATATTTCTATTGTTTCATTACTTTTTTTCATGCAGAATGAAGGAAAACATATCAATACCATGGGGTTAGTTTGACTCATAGACTTTGTAATAGCTTGGTTGTAGGAATAAGAAATTTCAGAGAAATAAACTGCTTTAATTTAGCGCTTGAACAGGTAGATATACTTGTGTAAAAAGAAAAGCAGAATACTTATCCTTTCTAGGTCTGTTTGTCATCCTTTGGCTTTGCTCGATGACAGCTTCCCCTTCCAGAGAGGGAGAAGGTCAGTAGTATATTTTTCATCCTTTCATGACACATAGTTTACCCATTCATCAATTGTTGCTATGCACTTGTTTCCATCATTTCTTTAGGTTTCTTCTGTTATGTATTCCAAACCGTTCTTTTACATTGCGATTTGTAATAAGATATTGCATTTTGTATGTCAGCTCTAGAGCATTTATGTCACAATATCTTAATGTAGAATGCATTTCCAGTGATCTATTCAAAGTTTTTGAGTGTGTCTGCTCAACCTTAAAGGCTCCTATAAAATAATAAATAAACCCTAGCACAACAGCCCAAGAAGGGCCAAGGCTTGCCGCCCAGTTGCTGCGTCCCCCACCTCTGCCCACTACAGGCATCATTAGTGGGGTGCAGTGCTGGAGGGTGGGACATGGTCAGCGCCCCAAGCCCTCACAGCCAGTTATGCAGTCTTCGTGACCTGGGGCTGCTACTTCTCCATTAAGTAGCTTCTCAATTGGTCCCCCTGCGGGACCTAACGAGGCTGAGTGCACTCCGTGCCAGACCTCCCAGTGGAGGAAAAATCCCCATGCTGGTACACTAAGCATTAAAATATAAAATCTTTCTAGCCATAGTAATGTAATACATTGTTGCTTTCTTTACTCTATGGTTTTTAGTGCTCACCTATTAATTGCACTTTTAAACTTGCTGTGATTTTAAAAAGTGGAAATACAGTTTAGGTACTGAGGTAACATTGTAGTTTAGGTACCTAAAAGTGTATGTTAGTGTGGTTTTTTTATAATTTTAGAGCCTACTTTTAGTGGCTAAAAATGGTTTTAAGGTCTACTTATAATTTATTTGGTAGCACTGATGTTAGCAATATTTTGTCAGATTTATTTCACTCTATCATTAAACAGTAAGATTCTGTTTTATGTGTTATATACAAGGGCTGTTCAATAAAGAATGATCATAATTTTTTTACAGTTATAATTTTTCATGCTAGAATATAATCTTATGATATTCTGTTAGCTTAATGTGTGACAAACAGGCTGTACTAGTTTCATTGTTGGCATACCCGATTCCTGCCTGTGAGAGGCGGGCAAACCAAGACATATTCAGCATTACCTACACAAAAATCTGATGTGTTGCACTCACATGACCTTCTCTACTCTTGTACTAGCCATTCTTACAAACTCTTATTCCTATATCTTCTTCGTGTTAGTTAAGATAAACATTTGTACAAATTATCTTATTGCTTATTTCCTTGTAGGTGCAAGGGGAATGTTAGAATACAGTAGGCTTTGTGCCATAGTCAAATGTTTTAAAGCTTTGAGATTCTGTTGTCTTTGCACACTTAACATATAAAAAAATCTGATGTGTTGCTAGAATATAATCTTATGATATTCTGTTAGCTTAATGTGTGACAAACAGGCTGTACTAGTTTCATTGTTGGCATACCCGGTTCCTGCCTGTGAGAGGCGGGCAAACCAAGACATATTCAGCATTACCTACACAAAAATCTGATGTGTTACACTCACATGACTTTCTCTACTCTTGTACTAACCATTCTTACAAATTCTTATTCCTATATCTTCTTCGTGTTAGTTAAGATAAACATTTGTACAAATTAACTTATTGCTAAGTTCCTTGTAGGTGCAAGAGGGAATACAGTAGGCTTTGTGCGATAGTCAAATGTTTTAAAGCTTTGAGATTCTGTTGTCTTTGCACACTTAACATATAAAAAAATGAACAGTGATGACCCATTTCACAAAAGTTCTAAGTTTTCTGAAACTCACGCACATAACAAGGAATATCTCCGAAATGGTTCACCCTACAAGAAAATTTATTGAGACATAAATTGTGTATTTTAGCAAGATCTACATGTTTTGTATAGTATGATTTGGTCTATCTCTAATGGTTTACCAGTTATGCAAAAGTCGTCCAGAGTAAATACGACTACAGGGGCTATAGCCAGAAAATTCAAGATATACATTTCATTTGTCATAAAAATATCTCAAACATAAGGCATTTTAATCAAAATCGTTAAAGCCATTTTCAAGAAAATCAAAATTTTCCAAAAATCTTCCATGTAAAGGGTAGTTTAGGGTGGGGCTATTTTCTTCAAAATCTTCGTGCCACATCCTTGAAAGACACGAGACACAAACACGGACCTTGTTCTAAAAATGCTTTTTTTGGATTCAGGGGGCCTCAAAACATATATTTCCTGTGAAATCTTGACATCAAAATTTTTGGGTGGAGTACAATACTTCCTCTACTTACTACTAGAGAAAGTAGAAATGGAGATGTGGCTTGGAAATTCCGCTTTCATCTCAACAAATCTTCAGCTGAGGCCTATACAATACTATGGGAAACTTGCAACAGAAGTCTGTTCTTTCCTACAGCACAACTCGAAGGTGTTTTTAGATGTTTAAAGAGGGCAGACAATCAATTTTAAAGGAAGGTGGACCCAGTGCTCCAGTTACTGCTTTTGCAGAAGAAAACATTAACAGCACCGACAAATAACCCTACAAACACTTTCTGAAATATTGAAAGTTTCACTACATGGCCACAGTTGGCGGCAGAAAATTTATGCAAGGAGGCATGTTAGTGTGCACTGGGTTTCAAGAGTGATTTCCTAACAAAAAGATATTCTCGCGCAGTTCTATATACAGTTGAAGTTGATATTAGAGAAGGATCTGGAGTTTCTTTCAAAGATAGTCACTGCTGATGAAACTTAGCTACACCATTTTGATCGCCAGAGCAAACAGCATAGCTCAGTATGGAAATCTCATCACCAATCCCTGGAAAAGCAAAAGTGATTGCTTCTGCTAGGAAAGTTACATTCATCTTACTTTTTGATATTCACGGGATGGTTTATCAGCATGTTATACCTGCACACACATCAATACCTGGACAATTCTACAGGGATGTTCTGAAAACATTGCAAGTCCATATCAGGCACAAAAGATCACATTTCTGTGGAACAGGCTGATGCTGCACCATGATAATGTATGGCCTTGTATTGCCAATGTTGTTACTGAACAATGTGAAGTGCACCCATCATCCCGTTATAGTCCTATGTGACCTTTTCCTATTCCCTAACATGAAGAAATACCTTTGTGGGAGGCATCATCTATCATCAGAAGCACTAGTGAAGGCTGCAGAGGCAATTACAAAGAACCGTTCAAAAAATGGTTTCCAGCATATCTTTGCAGAGTGACAGAAATGCTGGGACAAGTGTACTGCATTCAAAGGAAACTGTTTTGAAAAGGATCATCAAAATTATGAGCATAAGCAAAGGTATGCTGTCAAAAAGAATTATGATAATTCTTTATTTAACAGCTCTATGGTTTCAGGTAAAAAGTGACACTGCATATGTGAAATGGTAAGATAACACAATGCTTCTTTTATTCCTATACAAGATATATTTGTTGTTTTAGGCACCCATGTCAAATGAAGAGTTAATGAACATGTTTAGTGGCCTCAGCATGGGTGAAGGAGCCGAAGGAGATATTATTCCGTTCATGCAGCAGATGATGCAGTCTTTACTCTCTAAGGATATTCTTTATCCAGCTCTAAAGGACATAGTTGATAAGGTATGTGTGTAAAGACATACACAAGAACATATCACTAGAAAATAGAAATTTGTTAAAATGTTGCTTAAATTGAGCATCATTATTGGTATCTTCTTTCTTGGAAGTTTGAAAAGTGTTGTTCTCCCTGGTGTGGATGGTGATGTTTGCTCTGAGATCTCGTCAGGTGATGGTTCAAGGAACTTGCTAAAGATATCCTTCTGGCAGATGTCGAAATTGAATACTCTGTTTCTATTTTTCAAAATCAAGATTTGTTCCCACGTGGACAGCTCTTGTTTTCCTGTTTCATGTTTGAGGAGTTTTGGTTGTGGCTTTATGTTTTGGTTTTTTGTCCAAAAGTGAGTGGCAACTGCTGATTTTTCCAACTGCTTGTTTTTTACGTTTCTAAAACGTTCCTTGGATCTTATTACTAAATTTCTTTTGGCTTTTCCTATTTAGAAATTTAGAAATAAAGATCCAAGGAACACTTTAGAAACGTAAAAAACAAACAGTTGGAAAAATCAGCAGTTGTCACTCACTTTTGGACAAAAGAACCACAACATAAAGCCAGAACCAAAACTCCTGAAACATGTAACGGAAGAAATACGCACTGGTTTGAGAATTCAATGTCATTCTGGCAGGTTGTCACAATAGCTTAATGGTTAGAGCACCTGCCTACTAAGCAGAGGGTCTGTGGTTCAAATCCCAGCTGTGACACCTCTCATACTTATGAAAAGTTTATCTCAATATAAAGTAAATAGAAAACTAAGCTTCAGTAAAAATAGTTTGTTGAAGCTATGTAAAAATAAGTGACAGATAGAGAAAGTTATGTGAATGCAAGCGTTAAAATCTCAACTTTCTCATACTGCATATTGCTCAATCATGCAATGTATCATATCCCTTTTTTCATATTTCAGTATCCAGAGTGGCTTGAAGAAAACAGAACAAAGCTCAAATCTTCCGAGTATGAACGTTTCAACAAGCAGCATACGTTAATGGAACAAGTGTGCTCAGAGCTTGAAGCAGAGAAGGAAACTGATAGTGCAGAGTTAAAGAAGCAGAGGTTTGACAAAATTTTAGATCTAATGCAAAAGGTAAGCTAACAGTAATATTCTTTTGTCGTCTTATGCGGAAGTTAGCACAAGTTGTGATCGCAATTGCCAATACGGTTTGATTTGTATGAATATGTTTGAGGTGCTGATTACAAACATGTATAAACTAAGTGCCATTGCCTATAACACTGTAAGCTGCGAAGATTCAATATTCCGATCTCAATGGACCATACCTAACTTATCATGACTGTAGTAACATTAGTCATAAACAGTTTCTTTCTAGCTAATATAGTTATTTGCATTGTATGATATAGTCGAAATGACAGTAAAAGCAATGCCCTTGCAAATTATGCCACTAAAGATAGTTCCAAATTTTGCTATCATGTAAAAGTATGATAGTTACTCATATTGATGCTGACCTCAAAACTTGGTGTATACAGTCAAGACTATTCCTCACACGCGCGTGTGTGTGTGCGTGCGTGCGTGTAGTGAAATCTGTAATCCCTCCTGTACAATTCCCATCCTCTAACCTGGCTGCGGTGCAACATGCTGTTACAAAAGAGGTTCTAGGAGTCATATTGCAGCAGTATAAATACTACATCATATTGGAGGAAATGCCAATATAAACACTGACTTGTCATGGCATTCAAGCATAGAGGGAAAATAAAAGCTTGAGAATGAGTTGGGGCATTAAATTAAACTTAAGAATTTTCAAATACTTATTTTAAATTTGAAAACTTGGCAAAACTAATACAGCACTAGATTGCAAAACACTATGTGTGGCAGTTAAATATTTGTGAAGCTTTTAAGTGTAAGTTATCAGTATCAATTTGACTTTTTTATTTTTGTATAAGATTTAAGTTAAATTAAGCAGAATAATTTTATACTATTTTCAATACATAATTTTATTTTCCCTACTATCAAGAGAGTAAACACCTTCTGAATGGGCTGTTTAGTGTTATGTCAGCATTCTTGGCACTCATTGCCATCTGCCACTATCATAAAAGGCACAGATGAAACCACACAACATTTTTAAAACTACTTTTAAAAAATAAATTAATTACAACAACACTGTTTTCAAACTTCTATGAAAGGAAGATACTTTTAAAGGCTTTACTTACCAACTTTATGAAAGGAGACATTAAAACTGGCCAAATCGTTGTCCATATGCACTTATCCATCACTTACCATAGTTCACGTTGAGAAATGCTGACAAGTTCCTGGCGGATATTTTGTTTCAATACTTCCAGGATGTGTTGGTTTGTCTCATACACTTTAAGTTACCCCAGAGGTAGAAATTGCAGGGGATAACAAATCCCTATTGATAATTCTATCGTGAAACACACTTTCACTTGTTTTCATTGAATGATTGACCACATGAGCTTTTGTAGTCTGTTTAAAAAAGGCCTCTGTCTGTTGATTCTCTAAAAATGGGGGAAAATTGTATTCACCTATGTACAGCCATCAACTGTTGACTCAAAAAAAAAAAAATTGGCCCTATAACTCAGAACCTAATATTGTTCATGAAGTACCCTGTCATGACAAAAAAATTAGTATATGGTGGGCCATTAGCAGAGAAAGATTTCTCAGAGCTCCAATAAGTGATTGCTATCTCTGGGATAGCTTAAAACATAAAGTGTACAAGACAAATCCACACACCCTGGAAGAATTAAAACAAGATATCCACTGAGAAATTGCCAGCATTTCTCAATGTGAGCTACGGCAAATGGTGCCTAAACCAGTGCCAAAAAATGTATGGACAATGACGGTGGCCAGTTTTAGTTTCTCCATTTGTAAAGTGGGTAAGTAAAGTCTTTAAAACCAGTTTTAAAACTGTTGTATAGTTTCATCTGTGCCTTTCTATGATAGTGGCAGACAGCAACGAGTGCTGAGAACACTCAAGTAAAACACCGCACAGCCCATTCTGAGGTTTTTTCTCTCCCCATAGATACTTATAGTAAATAGAGAAAGTATCGCATTCCACCCAAATAATGATGTTGAGATCACTCCAAATACACCTGAAATAAAAAGTAATTTCTAGAGAAATGTCCATGCTCGTGTATCTGTGAACAGCATAAGCCAAAAACAAGTCTGTTAAATATGAAACTTGGTAGAAAAGCAGAATCAGACTGAAAAATTCAATGCCAAAGCCGGTAATTGAACCATAAATCTTCCGTTCTATGCATGACTACTCTTACCAACTTAGATACCATAGCAACATGCAGTATGACATTAAATTCTCCAACTGACTTACATGTTCCTGGTTAAGTGCAATGAGACCTCAAATGTTGATTCTACAGTTTGATTTTTAAAAGAAGATACATGACAGATGTCATGCAAGGGGGATAAAGGGTAACAGGGAAGGTCATTGCTATGTAAACATAAACAAAGGTTGTCACATTGGTTACACTGATAAACCATGTACTCCTCAGGTCACTTTCGCTAGTCGTTTGCAAGAAACCGACCTTGCTTTGGCGTTCAGTTGCATTGTATGTTCTTAGCCTACCTTGTTAAAACTCATTAAAATGTGTACTAAGTTATGGAAGCAAGAGCTGGTAGAGGTACATGTAGATCTAAGATTCATGGTCCAAGAGAAAGATCAACTTCCGGTCGGGGTGATACATTGCACAGTCAAGCTAGAGAATTTGATCAAGAGAATCTCCAGTAGTCAGATGCCATCTATAGCTTTTACACACAAAAGGAGTGTTCTAGCACATATAAGCTTCTTTCTTCTCTTAAAAAGTAGAGCCTTTTGAGGGAGACCTTAGATTTTTGAACAAAATCCTCCATGATCTGAACTTAAGTTAAAAAATAATAATAGAAAACTGATATTTGAAAGGTCAGATTGGTAGCACTAAGGGCTTTGTTTTTAAGAGAAATGTAAAACAGGAACTTAAAGGAAATAGTGTGGCCATACCATGTTAAAGGTCTGGACTGATGGTACTTTTAAAAGTACCACAAGAGTCTCTATTATAATTAAAGCCACAATTTTTAGTACCACATCGTGTTTAGGGGTGTCAGTATGCCGTGAGTGTGTTCGCCCAGACCAAGAGACAAGCCATCAGCACTGAACGAAACAACCCCATGCACACGGTAAGCTGACTAAGAATTGTGGCTTTAATTATCGAGAGAGAGAGAGATTCAACTGTAAAATAAGTACTCAGTATCACAACTGTGAAGATGCAAAGATGCAATGAATTCATATTGAGAACATATTACATTTTCTTAAGAACAACTTGCTTTTGTTGAAGGTAGGCTAATATAGATTATATCTGAATGTTTTCACTGTCGTGAGACAAACCCGAACACTTGTTTATCTTAAATAAGGAAAATTGAAGCTATTAACAGTGAAGCAACAAGATTCTAAAGTAAGAACAAATTAGAAACTAAAAACTTCACTTATCTTAGCTTGTTCAAGGAGAACATGCAACATTACTAAGATAAGTGAAGTTTTTAGTTTCTAATTTGTTGTTACTTTAGAAACTTGTTTATGTGTTTCAAGTATTGAGGGTTAAAGAGAGGGGTATGCATAACTTGTCTGAATCTTGACAACACTGCAGCTCTCCACTTGGAGAAGCTGATGGCTCTCATGTATCTTCTTTTAGAAATCAGAGTGTACCTTTTAACCTTTGCCCTATACATGGTCTTTGTGAAAGGACAATTATCATTGATGAAAGTTGATACCTTGGATCTTGTTTGCAGATGCAAGAATGTGGTCATCCTCCTCAAGAGCTTGTTGGAGATTTGGGATCAGTAGTAACGTTTGATGAACAAGGCAATCCTCGTCTTCCAGCAGGTGCAGATGTATCACAGTGCGCACTCATGTGATTCTGGACTTTTGTTGGTAACGAGAAAAAAATTTTAAAGACATCTGGTGTAGCAATGTAGATATAAAGTTGTGCATTGTAAATAAACTAACATGTTTCGTTTGTATACACCAAAATTAGTAATTGTACTTTTATTTACTGTTGTTACTAGTAAAGATTTGAGTTTGTATAATCTTTTATCTTAAATATATAACAAATATTTTCATAATTTTGTATATTTCTTGTTAAGAAGCCACAATTAACTAAAGAACAAAAACAACATTGCTGTGAAGAAATGTAAGTGTTGAAACACATGAAGCAAAAGCTAATTAGCCAATCAGAGCTTTACTAAAATATGTGAATTATCTTTGAAGACTATTTGCTGTACATTTTCACCTATTTGTTGACATATGTGCACCTCAGCCTCCAACTACCTGGAGGTTTTGGAATGTGTATAAAAACGTAAATATATTAAATCAAGGAAAATTGAAGTTATTAACAGTGAAGCAACAAAATCTAAAATAAGAACAAATTAGAAACTAAAAGCTTCACTTATCTTAATAATATTGCAAGTTCAACTGCTGACTAGTTTCAAGTTACATCCTAGCTTGAACAACCAGTCAGCAATTGAAATTGCCAGCATTTCTCAGCATGAACTATTGCGAGTGATGGATAGTTACCCAAAGAGGTGCCAAAAATGTATGGACGACGGTGGCCAGCTTCAGCATCTCCTTTAATAACATTGCCAAGCAAAGCCTTTAAAAGTACTTTTAAAAATGTATGGATTCATCTGTGCTGTTCTATGACACCGGCAGCCGGCAACAAGTGCCAAGAACACATAAAGGGAAAACACAGCGCAACCAGTTCAGAGTCTTTTGGATCACCCATTAGTATGTCAGGTGACATGATAACTAAATCAATTAGTCAGTTGAAAGCTGAGGAAGGTTTACAAAACATGTCCTAATTTTCAAAAGTGAGTGAGGTATTACGTAAATATAATCAATCTTCGGTTAATGTGATTAATTTCACTTGTTCAAAATACTTCCTTTCTTTAGTGAACATCAAATCTTTTTTACTTCTCTGCGTGATATTGTAAGTAGGGGAAGTATTGTATTTGACCCAAAATTTTGGTACCAAGATTTCACCAGAAATATATGTTTTGAGACCCTCTGAATCCAAAAAAAGCATTTTTAGAAAAAGGTCTGTATATTTATGTTTGTGTATCTTTCTGTGAACAACATAACTCAAAACGGGAAAAGTTGGTTAAAAACCGAAGTTGGTATTTAAGCTTCATATCTTTCAAGGATGGGAGTTGAAGATTTTGAAAGAAATTGCTCCACCCTAAACTACATGGAAAAAATTTTCAACATTTTTATTTTCTCGGAAATGGCTCTTGATTTTTATTAAAATGCTATATGTTTAAGATATTTTTATCTCAAATTAAATGTATATTTTGAATTCTCTGGCTATAGCCTATGTAGTCCTGTTTACTTTTGATGACTTTTGTATAACTGGTAAACCATAAGAGATAGACCAAATCTTACTATGCAAAAACTAGATTTTCTTAAAACGCTCATGTCTACTTTTTTTTGGGGGGGGGGGGGGGTGGGGAGGGGGGTTGAGTGAACTATTTCAGAGATATTCCTTATTACTTGTGTGAGTTTTGCAATACTTGTACTTTTCTCGAATGGAAGGTCATTATTCACTTTATCTCTTTGCTTCAAAGACTACATATAGCAACCAGCTTTAAAAGATTTGACTATTTTTCAAATAGCAGTAATAGTAACTGCTTTTTAGAGAGCACCATATTTTTATGTTTTGGCGGTCACATCGCTCTCTCACAACCCCCACAATGTGAAAAATATTGGAGAGAGCAAGAGGATTAATGACTTCATTGTCAGAAATCCAGCATTAGCTAACAACAACAACAACAACAACAACTATTTTTCAAAGCCTACTGCATTCCCATGTCTCCTTGCATCTACAAGAAAATTAACAATAAGATAATTTCTACAAATGTTTATCTTGACTAACATGAAGAACATAGAGGAATAGTAGTAGAAGAGTAGAGAAAGTCATGTGAGTGCAACACATTAGATTTTTTAATATGATGCCATCTAAATATACTGTTTCGGAATAAGTTAGTATTGATATTGTTACTGGTGACACTTTTTCTGTTTACATGTAACGAGAGAGTAAGACCAAGTCAGCAGCCCTTATGTGTTTAGTCATGGTAGGAGGAAGAATAAGGGAATGGGTTCCTAGATGTGACATTCATACTTTCCCTGCCTGCTAGTCTCTGTTATAACAGTAGATTCATTAAATTCCTAGAATTGTATTTTCTCTTAAGGTATGTGAGAGTAAAGGATATTTTTATTGGGTGCTGGTATCATCCATGGCAACTCTTCACTTGAATTTTCGTAATAACTAAAAGTATTTTAAGGTGCTGCACCTTTCCAAAAATATAGCTATCTTCATATAGACTCAGCACCAATGGTCAACCCAGCCAACAATAGTCAACCTCAGTAACCATGGTGAACCTGCTACTGTGAAGTCAAATCATATTTAAACAGTGATGCTGAAACAGTTGAAACCTAAATTCATTTAGTGCTGGTATGTATTTAACGGTTCCTATCTATGGACTATGTACTGTCTTGTTGGCCATGTTACTGTTTTACCAGAGCAGATTTTTCACAACAAAATCATGCTGAAGGTTAGGGAGAAGTTGTGTGCACTTTTGGAATAATTCAAGACTTAGTTTATCGAAACTGATGGCATCATTCTGTGAAGTAAATATTACAATCAGTGATAAGCATGAAAGAAACAGAATAAACCATATCCAGAACAACAAGCATTTAAAGAACATTGAACTTTGCAGATCGACACCTAAGCAAACTTCTCTGATACATCCCTCCGCTTTAGGATCTGAAAAGCACCAGTCATTGAAAGAGTTTAGTATGTCTTGCTATGGCATTCATCCAGTCAGGAATTGCAATCACTAAGGTAAACAGTCCTGCATTCAAATCATTTCTTGAGAAGAACATGCAATGGTCAATACCAGATGAGAGCATTCTGAAGTTACATACAATCAATTTATGAGAACAAGTTAGAGAAAATAAAAGAAGCAGTCACAAAACATGAAGTGGGGCTTGTTTTAGGCCCGTAGTACACTATCACATTTCTGTGTCACAGAATGTGATAAAACTTTCAATCATATGATGTGATCTCATATAATGATGTTGAGTATATTACACTATATCAAACCTTTTATCACATATGTTATCACAGTTTTTAAGTGGATGCCCAACAGTTAACAGCATGTGCTGGAACCGTGAGTGCATGGTTATTGCATTAATATAGACAAGAAATCAGTGAAAAAAGATGTTTTCTCCTAAATATAAGCTTATCAATCTATTTAATTTCTTCCTGACATCATTCTCTGTTTTAACTTAGATAAAGATGGAGACCAAAAGTAGCTATATTTCTTTAACTTTCCTTTGGGGATATGTGTTTTGGCTGCTGTCAATAATATTTCACAAATTTTTTTATTCATTTCATCTGTTGACTTGATGTGGCTTTCATGTAACTGTTTTCTTAACGGGCACCAGTTTTACAATGTGGCAGTTACATCACCCAACTTAAACCCCCATTTTGCAAGGAGGACCACACCTATCGTTGGTCAACGGGTCCATTGGACCTAGCCGGGAGGACTAAATAGGTGGTATTTAGATCCACCGACCTTCCCCTCATGTGCCTCTGAGGGACGCTGTTGTGCTGTGATAGGCCAGCACATATGTAAATGACATTTCCTCCATTTTAGATGAAACAGTTATACTGCTGTGATTCGGTCCCCAGAGCCTCATCTGTTAAAAGCAGGGTGCACCACGGGCAGGATGAGGATGAGAATTGGGTAGGAGAGGCTATAGGAGGCGCATCACTACCCCTTACTACCCAAAAATTAGAGAATGCTACAAAATGTTAACACAACTCCAAAAAGTTAATAAGACTGTTCATCTCCAATGGATTCCAGCACACTGTGGAGTCATGGGGAATGAAGCTGCAGACTCACTTGCAAAGAAAGGCACAACAATAAAACAAAAATATAAATTCAATTTCTCATATTCCTCAATAAAACGCTTGATCATTAAAAATTTTTCTCATTCATACCTACAAGAAATAGAAACAAATGCCAAAGATAAAAAATGGATTACACTACTTTCCAACCCAGATATAATCCCCCAGAGACCAAGGAAAACAGCAGTTGGAGCCTTCCGATTATTGGCAAATCAAGACTGCTTAACAAGTCATCTCTACAGAATAGGTATCTCAGCCTCACCAATATGTGTCCTGTGTAACGATCCAGCAGAAATGAACGAAGACCACTTGAAGACCTGTGAAGCGTTAAGATCAGAAGAAACTACAGTTCAAAAGTATTGGAAAGCACGAATGCTAATGGCTTCATTGCCAGATGCAAGGCACTAGAAAACAACAACATCATTCTCTGTACATCCTTCATGCATTTCACTAATGGCTTCTGCTATGACTTTAGATTTCCAGTCCTTTGTTTCTGGCTTTTTAATCTTTGTTTTGCATTGTACAACATTCACTCAACTGACGCTTTCACGTCCGGAGTCAATATAACTAGGAGTTATTTCTGGGCTGTTATGCCGTGGCCTGCTGATTTTGAGTTTTTCTTGCAAGAAATGGCTCAAAACAGGAGAAATTCAAATGAACCAATCAGGAGGAAACACCTTGGGTGAAGCCCGCCCCCTCCCTTCTGCCGTCTGCCATTTGGACCAGTCAGCAGAGGCCACTTGAGGGATAACAGCAGCTCAGAAAGTCCACACCTCAGCTGCTACACTAACTTCTCCAAGGAGACTACGACCACGCCACTAAAGATGGCTTGTTTCAATTGTGTACAAAACATCTGGGTACTCAAACTCCAGCAGACCATGGCATAACAACCCGGAAATAACTCCTAGTTATACTTTCACTCAACTCATAATATGAAATGAGAAGTTTGAGGTAGCCACTGATTAGGTATGCCTGTCTGCCAGTTTTTTCTATGCATGTCATCTTTTACATACGTCTAAGGCAGTGGCATACCATGGTGTGTGGACTTGGGTATGCACTTTGGACTCGTGTTAAGAACATTTCTAAATTATACAATTATTAGTGGATTTTGTTCAAGCTCATATCAGACTTAATACATGCAAAGAATAATGCACTTCATATTTTCACTGCAATCTTTAACACCTTTAATTATTATCTTTTCTAGCTATGTTTGGCAATGCACCTGAAATGCTCCATGTGATGATTTCAAAATGTTGATAATTTTAAATATTATTCTGTTATAGATAAGTACTCTCAAAAGAATGTTGGGAACAGAACATTTTGTAATGCTTTGGTTTATTAAATAAAAATTATCAACTTTGAAACAATAATTTCTTCACAAATTTTATAGTTTTCATAGAAATTTATAATTCACCAACTGGTAAATATTAAAACTACAGAAAAATCACTCCCACTATTTTTTTCTGCATTCTCAGTTTGTTGATTACAAGCATTCTGAGTCCATATTCGGAGCAGTAGGTTTCCAGAAAATGCAGCGCTCTCTTTACAACACGTGTTTCCTCGTAGTGAACCATGCTGATGCACAAGAGCAATGTGCATACCCTGCCTTCGGTTCCCTGGCGTATTTTCTCTTACACGTTTAGACATATTACTGTCCAAAATTCTGCTTATTGTATACTGATATGTACAGAAGAAGTCAAAAAAAGCCTTCACTGCCAAACAAAATACTGAAAAACTGTAATCCTAATCAACATTAACAAGTAATGCGCACTTTTCTGCATCACATCACTGGCGTGAGCCACTATTGTTGTTGTAGTGTTTAACGCCCACTTTTACTACTATGGCACCGCAGGCAGTGACACTGATGATACATGGAATGAAGATGGAGCACCAGTGGAATGAGATGGCGGGGGAAACCGGAGCACCCGGAGAAAACCCGCCCTGACGCCACTTTGTCCACCACGAATACCACATGCGGGTCCCTGGGATCGAACCCGGGCCGCCTGGTGGTAGGCGAGTGCGCTAAGTGAGCCACTAGCCACTCTGTTTCAGTCCTTAGCATGATACGCTAACAATACTAATTCAAAGCAGATTGTTGTTCAAAACATACTCCTCAGCAAGCATTATGCCAATTGGATAGCATATGGATAGTAGAAAAAGCTAACTGAGGAAAATTGGCAGGGTATGCAACACATCACCCACATCCATTGATGCTATGTCCCTGATCTGTCATATCAGCAGTGTTTTACCTTTGGAACACTTGCTCAGCAACACCTCCCTTATTGTGGTGTTAATCTTTGAGTTTGTATTACTTTTGGTTGTTACATTAAATTCACACACATTCATATTTCCATACTCTAGGGGAATGGGGAATAATCCTGGCTAAAGAAACATCCCCACCCTTCAAGCGTGAATCAAACTCGGGACCTCTATATTTGAAGGTTAGCACAGAGGCAGTCTGCCTTTTCACTTCTAATCAGTCATAGATGTGATGGTGAGTATAGCTTTTATCATAGAAGTATGCCACAGCTAGATGTTATATTGCAGTGTAAAATGTTTTATTGTATGCATGTATTCACATTTCTGTGACACAAATATGATAGTGTAATATAGGCCTTAGAAGAAACTACTGATGAGCTGCAAAGATTTATTTTGAATGTGTTGGTTTTTCCATTATCTGGTGAATGGGTAAAACTTTAGCTTTTTAAAATGTACCAACTTGAGAAGACAAATACCTGCATGGGAGGTCCAGGACTACAGCGTAACTCCAAGAGCACAGCCACAGCAAGTTTCTAAACAGCAATTTCACAGGAAGTTGAGGATGTATCTGACTAATAAATGTTTATATTATTATTATTATTATTATTATTATTATTATTATTATTATTATTATTATTATTATTATTATTATTATTATTATTATTATTATTGTTGTTGTTGTTGTTGTTGTTGTTATCATTATCATTATTGTTGTTATTATTATTGGGCCATTTCATGTGATGGAATGGGACATTTGGAAAGTTTTGTTCATTCTGTATTGTTCCAAAAATAACATGTAAAACAAACTATAAACATTTATTTTATTCTTAACAGATAACTTCAATCCTAAGGCTTATGCAGAAAGCATAAAAGGTACAATATCTTGTTAACTGAAGTAAAAATGTGAAGTAATTCTTCTGTGACGGAAAGGGACTTGTACAAAATGAAAGGTTTGTCTGAGTTAAAGCATCTCTGTGGCATTGAATTTTTAAGTTCCAGTTCTACCTCTCAAACATTGCCCACACACGGCTTGTGTGTTTAAAAGCACCAACAGTAAGTTTGTTGGCATAAATAAATAATAATTACCATCTGAAGGTTATTTAATCCCGGGACATAAAGTACTTGCAGTAGTAAGTCACCATTGGGGTAATTGTCTCTGATGTGAGACTGCCTTTGTGGTTTACCAGGAGAAACAAAGAACTGGTTTGAGAATTCAATGTCATTCTGGCAGGTTGTCACAGTAGCTTAATGGTTAGAGCACCTGCCTGGTAAGTGGAGGGTCTGTGGTTCATATCCCAGCTGTGGCATTGAATTTTTAAGTTCCAGTTCCTCTCAAACATTGCCCACACATGGCTTGTGTGTTTAAAAACACCAACAGTAAGTTTGTTGGCATAAATAAATAATAATTACCATCTGTGAAACTATACAAATGTGCTGTCTCATGATTCTAATAATTAATAGCCACATATTAGGTATTAATATAAGAGTATGGAGAACTACACGGAAATCACTGTTTTCTGAAGCTTCACTTATCATAACAAAATAATCACTTTATTAGTGTCAGAGTCTAGCATTCTTTATCAGAACTCACATTATGATATATATAAGTGATGTCTACACCAGGAAATGAAAATTTCTGATGGTTATCAATATCGGGAACTGGAAGTACTTTTAATATTTCAGAAATTCTAACCCATGACGTGTCATTGCTTTTGAATGCAATTTTGAAATCTGAGTTGCTGTTTCTCATAAAGCTGATCTCACATTTGGTATTGTCAAATTTTAGGATTTGTCCTATGAAATATTTAGTTGTCTTTTTTTGTCATAAACTTCACTACTATAAAAGCACCTACTTGAACATTTGAATTTATTTCCAGTGTTTCAATCTGGACACGTGTGCGTGTCACAAAATTGAAGTTGAAACTTTTTATGGACATAGCATGCTCTTTGTAAACCACATTATATGGGAATACAACTTTAATGTAGTGTTTAGAATGAGTGTCAGGTATCACTTTAATGTCTTTAACACGGGCATCAAATTGTGGTTTCTGTTGATCCACTTCACCTTTAGAACAAAATATAATTTCCAATGATTTTGACATTTTCCTGGCACACCAGTAAAAAGACTCTGCATTGGTAACCAGATGTTTTCCACCTAATACTGAATGCCATACTAATCTTTTCAGTATTCCCCACCAATACCATTAACACTGCCCTTCCCATGACCTGTAGCTAGAAAGTTCCATCTTAACAGCACTTTGAACTCTTCCTGAAGGTAAGTTAAATTACAGAGAAAATAACGCCGTTTAAAGTGGCTTGCTGCACCATCTGAAAAAATGTTGTTGTTGCCTCTGGGTAAGTTTCCATGATCACAGAAATCAGTCTTTGTAGGAATGTGTTGACAGCATATTGATCATGTGATATTTTGTCACTAACAATTGCAGAATTTTGTACCATTCCAGGACTTATCCAGGCAATTGCTGTGAAGATTGTAATCTGTTGAGAGTCCCAGTAAGCAGATTGAATTGCATTCTGAAATCTAGCAGTGCAATTTTTGGCAAAATCAATCTTTACTATGATTTCTTTACCATCTACAGCACCTTTCTTTTCTTGAAAATATGTACCCTGAGGTTTCACCAAGAAGCAGTGGGGTATTTTTTCAACAAGTTCTTCAGATGCTTCAGAGACAGTGTTTTCCTTCAGAACTTTTTCAATTTTTTCATCAACAGTTTTCCAAACAAACCACACTAAGTCATTTGTATCATCTGTTAAGGAATTATGCTGACCGAGCAGATTTCTGATACCAGTTATCGTATGTGCTTGACATGCAGATTTTATTTTCAGGATTGCATACTAATGTAGTGATTAGTTCTTATGATGATTTAGAAATATCCTTTTTATACCCACGTAGAGCAGTCAAAAGTAAATTGATGTTCTCATGATAGTGACACAAGCAGCAGTGGTAATGCATTTCACCGATTGGAAGGACAAATTTTGATCTCAGTGAAAAAAATTTTGATTTCCCCACTTTCTTATCAGGGTTTTCCTTTTTAAATATTTTATATGCATCTGCAATAGTGGCGTACATAAATCTCTTCTGAAATTTTTCTTTTTCTTCATTCGCTCTTATTGTCACAACATCCTTCTTCCCAGGAGCTTGCAGTGATGTATCATCCCTTTGACTAACTCACTAATCTCACACAGGGCATTGCTATTCTGTTTTTGTTTTATTTCTGGGGTTCTAGAGACACAATGAGCATTGGCGAGTTCTGTGATCACACAGCGAGTCTTCCTTGGACCTACAGGAAGGGATTTCAATGCCTTTACAGCCTTTGCTTTAGTTTGAGGCGTGGAATAAACAGATGCAACATGAGAAGGTGAATGAAGTCCTGCAGGCTCTATCTTCTTCTCTTCTAGTTTCTTCCTATGCTCTCTTTTTCGAATTCTCTCCTTCTCCCTTAAAACTGCGGCTTCATGTTTAGTACCAGTTTTCTATCTCCTTAGCATGCTTTCTTTGCCTGTCCTCTTTGTGCCTCTCATATTCTTCAATATGCTGCAGTTTTGCCCATCTTCTCATACACAGTGGATAGCTGGAAAACCAAGAACTGATTACACTGAAGGACACAAAGATATATACCTACAGAAAAAGAATTATATGCATTAGGCTGCAGTTTCACTTGTTGCATAGGCATAACTTGCATATTTTAAAATATACATTGCATATGTTTCTTAGACTCTAAACAAAAATATGTTATGTTGAACTTAGTAGTCAACATATACTGGTCTGTGATGGAATGGGACAGTTATTGAAAGCTTTCTCCAGAGTTATGGATTTGTGTTATTTAAGGTTAAGTTGCAGTTGGATGTTTATCACATAAAGTTCACTGATCATATAAAACAGCACTGAATAAACTTTAATTGTTTCAATGTAATAGGGCCATTCCATGAAAACTCAAACCAAGATGGAAATTTTTTTTCTGTAAGTGAAAGTTGGTATGTGGTAAATATGAAGTAAAATAGACCTAACTCTGAGAAATTGTATAAACAACAACATTCTAAAGTAAGAACAAATTAGAAACTAAAAACTTCACTTATCTTAGTAATGTTGCATGTTCTCCTTGAACAACCTAACCCTGGGTTTCAAGTTGTCTCCAACTCATAGCTTTGAGAATGAGTTGGAGACAACTTGAAACCCAGGGTTAGCTTGTTCAAGGAAAACATGCAACATTACTAAGATAAGTGAAGTTTTTAGTTTCTAATTTGTTCTTACTTTAGAATCTTGTTGCTTCACTGTTGATAGCTTCAATTTTCCTTAAACAACAGCATTGTTACAACTTCATTATTGTTATATTACTGTAAGGTGACAAGGATTATTGAAAGAATTGTTTGAGCAACTCTATTTTAGGAAGATTTCCTACAGGTAACTTATTAATAAACTTGAATATTATTTTTTTGCTTACATATAGACTCTTAGCTACATTTGCATTTATTTGTTATTGTTACTTCATATTATACTTCACATTTCGAACTTTAATTATCATGGTTTAAATATCCCATTGCGTCACAGAAAATATGGATTTTTTTGTAAATAGCTTTCGACTGTATGGATAAGAATATGTTGTTGTTAGCTAATGCTGGATTTCTGACAATGAAGTCATTAATCCTCTTGCTCTCCAATATTTTTCACTGATGGATGGGGTGCTAGAAGTGGCCAGGCATATTTGAAGGTGGTCTCGGGCCATTTCCTCTTGCAGACCACATAGAGGACAGAGTGGTGAAGAATATATCCCAATTCTGTTTAAATGTTTTGCCAGACAATCATGTCCTATAATCAACCTGAAGGTTGCAACTGCCGTTTTTCCAGGATACTCAGGAATTACTGTTTGAATATTTGGTAGTTCCCATCTTTTATTTTTTGATTTTTCAATCATTTTGCAATAATTTTTTTGAATTCAGAGTTCACTAATCTTTTAGCTGCATAAAATGGTAGATTAACTAAAGATTTCTGCACATTGCCGGTACCCTTTTTAGCAAGAAAATCAGCTTTCTCATTACCACTCAGTCCAAAGTGAGCTGGTATCCATTGGAAGACTAGGTGTTTCTGAAGTGCGGTTAGATGGGTAAGGATTTTCTAACATTCTGTAATTGTTTGGTTTCTTGGTGACAACTTGGAAGTAATTGCTATAATTGCTGCCCTGGAATCTGAGAGAATAACTGCTTGATGAAAATGTGAAATTCTATACAAAAGATTTTGTAGGGCCATTCGAATTGCTTCAATTTCTCCATCAAAGTTTGTAGTTCCATAACTTAAAGATTTGTAATAGGAAAAGAGGTGACACGTGACTCCAGCCCCTGCTCCATCTCGGTTTGATATCAATGATCCATCAGTATAAACGTGGAGCCATTCGTGTTCTGGAAATCTAGTATGGATTGTCTCTAATGCCAATAATTTTAGAACATATAATTTAACTTCTTCTGTCAGGTGTAAATAATATGTGATGTCTAATGTTTGTGTTGGATTGACTTTAGATATGAAGCTTTCCTTTGAATTCGGAAGGTATACATTCTTCTTGATGTCTTGAATTTTGGAAAGAAAGCTCACCTGAGTCTTTAGTGTATGTGTAAAATTTCTCTTGTGCCAAGTATTGAATGGGAGTCTGATCAACTTTTCGTGTTGAATAAGAGCCGCTTTTTCTATTTCATATTCAATGGGGTATTGGTTGGTTAGTATTTCCATAGCTGCTATTGGTGTGGTTTTGTTAGCACCTGTAATTAGTCTCAGACTTTGGTTTTAAAAGATTTGAATTTTTTTTTGTGTTTGCTGTTACAAGAACTTCACTGCAGTTAGTAAATAATGGTTTTATATATACATTGTATGTTGTGTTAAGAGTTGCTCTGGAACATCCCCACTTCATTCCTGTTAGACGTTTTAACAGTGAAAGGCGCCTCTCTGCTCTTTGTATTACATTTTCTATTTGTTTGGTCCATGTACTGTTGCAGTACTTCTCAATGTTAAATTTAAGTATAAACCCAACTAAATGTGAAGTAATAACATTTCATAGCAAAACACTTAATATGCCACTACAACTGTATATTGACAACAAATCAGTAAACATGTTAAGGTACAGCTACTTGATGTCACCCTGGATAAAACATTATCGTTTACACCACATATAGACAAATTAGCATTAATACTTCAAAATTAAAGCTAAACTGAATATTAATTTTACAGAAAAGAGCAATCAGATATATTTCAAACTTAAAAACGCAAGACTCATGTAGAGAAGCCTCCAACAGCATAAAATAATAACACTACCTAACCTTTACCTATACTATACATGATAAAATACAAATTTCTGATGCAAACAAATTGAGATATACAGCACCACAACACAAGAAATAAGAGTGACTTGGCTATTACAATGCACAGACATAGCCTGTTTGAAAAGCTGCCTAGTTGCGCTGGTGCAAAATTACATAATAGACTGCCAGAAAAAATTAAAAGATATGAAAACTGCACTAAATTCAAATCTGCTTTACAAACTGTTCTATTCACTAGAGGAATTTTTAAAATAGGTTAGAAATTCAATGTTATGTATGTATTTTGTAATGTTTAATATAACTTATGTACTTTGTTCCTTACTCAGGGGTCTCCGTCTAGGGGATATGTGAATAGCGACCACAAGGTACCCAAGCTGAGTAGAACATTACTTCCACTTACTGGTGTTTTGCTCCTCACTGTAACTTTTCTATCTGACCTTACCTTGGTCATCTCTTGTTCTCTTCCGACCTCAATGCTATTAGGGTTCCCGAGGGCTAGGGAGTCTTTATTTTTCCAACCTCTCCATTTCTCTAATTTCTCTATAAAACCTTAAACCCAAACATGCTGACCTGTCATGGCATGTAATATGTCCTCTGATTGGTAATCAGAGGATATGGTCGGTGAATTTATTTTGATAATTCTCCCGGTCAGGTCGGTGAGACCCGTAAACCAACGACAGGTGTGGTCCTCCAGACATTCTGGGGGTTGTGAGAGTGCGATGTGACCGCCAAAACATAAACATATGGTGCTCTCTAAAAAGCGGTTACATTTACTGCTAAGTCTCTTCAATATTTATGTAGTGAAAAATATTGGAGAGCAGGAGGATTAATGACTTCATTGTCAGAAATCCAGCATTAGGTAACAACAACAACTTTGTTTTACATATTCTGACAAATATGGATTTGAAATTATATTTTAAACAACTGACAATTTGCCTGTTTTCAGCAATACCCTGTATAATGTAAGGTGATAATAAAATTATTATTTATTTACTCACTCACTCGCTTGAAGGAAATGCTGAGAGGTTGCATTTGGATGACAATTACTACTTCCAACAGCACAGTGACCCTCAATATACTGTAGAGATTGTCCACTTGTGGTTGCTATTATAACCCTTCACACGCACTTTAAACACATGTGGAATTTTCAGATCTCAACCCCAATGGGTACCTACAAAAAGAACTGGAGAACATCCTACATCCAGTGATCAGAGCTTCACGGGTCATTTTAGTCCTGAAGATGGCCATGGAGTGTATAATGGCCGAAAGCTCAACCTTCTTAAATTTAACACGGCTGATCACCCGTGAAGCTCTGATCACTAACGTTTGCCGTGAAAGCTTCAAATCTTACATCCTACATCCAGTAAACTTCAACCAAAACAGCGAACTCTAACAGAATGGCATAATATTGGTGCAAAAATAACTGGGAAGCTTCTTCATTCAGTGCCCAAAAGGGTGAGAAGAGCAATACAAAATACTATACCTCCTTGATGATAGTTTCTCGGGCTAACAGCCAGGTCAGATTAGGGTAACTACCCAAGCTTTCAGCGACTAACTCTGCCGCCATCCTCAGGGGAACTGAATCTAGGCTCAGTTCCCCTGAGAATGGCGGCAGAGTTAGTCGCTGAAAGCTTGGGTAGTTACCCTAATCTGACCTGGCTGTTAGCCCGAGAAACTATCATCAATAATCAACGCCGGGAAAGCTTCAAGTCATTAATTACTATACCTCCGTTAAAACAACTAGTCCATTCTGACAGCTAGGTGCAGCAGGGCAGTTGAAAGGGTTTCTTTGGCAATAAATGCTTCCACCAATCAGCAGTCCACTGTTACTCTGCAATCCCCTGACATTCTCTCACCCCAAAGCTGTTTTGAAGTGTTTCTTTGTTGCCATACTGAACTGTTAGGTGTATTTGCTGAGTGTTTGCAAGTGTTGAGTGATTTATTACTTATTTATTAGAAAAGACACCATTTAATATTTTGTGGCATTTAGAATATTCATTTGTAGTGCATTTTATAAAGTGTTGGTAGCTGTCCTCTATTTGCACGGCACACACCTTAGCGAAGGAAGGAACTGGCGATCCAGCGCATGTGTGTTGCAGTGTTCTTTAGCCAGGCAGTAGCTGTCAGGATGGTCTAATTGTTCTAATGGAACTGTAGGAAAAAATGCTTGTTATTTTTTGTTTGTATTGAGGTACATATTCAAAATAATGGGTTACTATGCAGAGAATGGGCCACTCAAAAAAAATGAATGAAATATAGTGCAATTGATAATTTTGTTATACAGAGAGACCCAAAAACATAAGAACTGCTATGCTGTGTTTTTCCACTGCACAAATGGAACATGATAACAGCAGCTGATGTACACAAGGTCACATGGTTGACTTGTACTTCTCTGCTCTGAAAGTGCAGTATAGAGGTGACGATACGTGGTTGAATTATTAAAGTGTGCTTTATTATTTTGTCCTGTGCTTGGTCACAAAGTGTGCTATGGCTCAGCATTTGTTTTTTACTGCACAGCATATATTTATTTATGGTTCGTATGTATTAACTCAGCCAACTCGCCAAGTGAAAGTGCGATTTGCAGAAAGATTTCCAGGTGATCTGTGATTTCTATCTCTGGGGAAGCATAAAATGTACAAGACATACCTACCCACACACCCTGGAAGAATTAAAACAAAATATCCGCCAGGAAATTGCCAGCATTTCTCAATGTGAAGTATGGCGAGTGATGGATAATTTCCTAAAGAGGTGCCAAAAATGTATGGACGACGACGGTGGCCAGTTTCAGCATCTCCGTTAATAACATTGGTAAGTAAAGCCTTTAAAAGTAGTTTTAAAAATGTTGTATGGTTTCATTCGCGCTGTTCTATGACAGCGGCAGTCGGCGACGAGCGCCGAGAACGCGTACAGATAGAACACAGCGTAGCCGGTTCGGAGTCTTTTGGATCACCCGTTATTCATATGTATATGTAGATGGATGTTGATTTAATTCCATTATACTGGTATGTGTGTTAGTTTGGTGTGTGAAGTTCACATCTTAAACGTTGTTCTCAACTATAATATCTTAGCTCTGTTGCTATTGAATTATTGTTTTCATAATTATTATTTAAATTTCACTTGTGACTGCAACGTCCGTGCAGTTTGTTTCATAATTGCCATATTCTGTTGTGCGCACATGGCAGGTATTATTGTTCTGCCCTAATGGTTAGCATGCACTTTACCTTTGATCATTAGAGGCATCTCTGGTACAACATGCTTCATGCGTTGTTCGTTCTCGGAAGTCACTGAACTTTCACATTGCGCCAATGAGCATGTCACCTCAGTCAATGTTGGTCTGGGTGACCAAGTTGGTTGGACGCTGGCCTACTGATCCCAAGGTCTCGGGATCAAATCCGGCCCAGACCGATGGTTTTTAAATGTGCTTAAAAATATCTCCATGTCACATTTACTGGCATGCAAAAGAACTCCTGCGGGACGAAATTTCAGCACACCGGCGAAGCTTATATGATCATGACAATTGACAGCGTCGTTAAACAACAAAGTAATTTAACTTCAGCCAATGAAATCAAAGAAATCACAAATGACAGATAGTTGTTCACTCCACGTGGAGTGAAACACAGCGTTGCACATCTCCCCTGTTTTCTGTCTCATTCTATTAGTTTTCTTGTAAGAAATAAATGTCCACGCGTGGAGTGCGAATGCTTAGTTGGAGAAAACGTGACAACGTTGCTTTTCGTGACACTGAATACCTTCATCATGCCTCCCACGTTTGATCCGCCGCATGTTAACCATTGGAGTAACGTAATAATAAATGCTTGTTGCGCATATTAGTAACGTTGCGCTGTAATTCAGAATTTGACCGCTAATCTGTCGGACCTCAGCTCTCGAAAGTGTCGTGCAAAGAATTATTCACTATATTTAGAGGGATTATGATGTGGTTCCGTCTCGCAGATTCGTTAATAAATCCACCCACATACTTCCTCCAGTTTGGTTATACTCTCTGACTCAGCTAGATGTCGAAACTGTGTAGAAGTAATGTTGGTGTTCTGTGGAAGTATCAGTTGTTTTTGTTAACTTCAATTGGCTACACTGGCTGTCACTGGCACAGCTGTTTTTGATGAGTTTATCAGAAACGTGAAACAGTTTATCTTTGTGTAAAGGGAATATTCAAAATTTCGTTTTCAAGCTTGTGCATTAAGTGAGATGGACTTAGCAAAAATGAAAAATGACCGAAAGGTTTATTTATGCAAATGGTATTACAGAGGTATGTGACATTGTAGTAGAAACGCATGTGTGAACATAAGTTTGACGTAATTTACTAACCTTAAAATCAGGTCAATAACTTGTATTACAACAGCATGCAGCTGTATTGCCCTATATTGTAAAACATGTTTAGATACTATCTTAGAGGGCTACACTCCCGTATTGTGAAATAACTGTTATAAGCAATTATGATGCAAATACAACACTTTTATTAGTCCAGTTTATTATAGCGCTACCCTGGGCTCTACAGTATTTTTATGTATTGTATTCATTCCACAATACGAGAGTGAAACCCCTATATTTCGTGACATCAGTAGAACCATAGTATTATAATTTATCCCGCCTTTATTTGGTATGTCATTTCTGCAGGACCTAAAGATCTCAAGTTTCTTATGTGTTTTAGTGATTCTGTGGTAGCAGATGATCACTTGGGCTCCTTGCATACGCGTTGTGTGTATGAACGATTTGCAAACTAAATAGGAGAAACATAAAACAAAGATTAAGGCATTGTAACAAATGGCTTCTTTAGGGCGTGTTTGGATCATCCACTCATTTGATGTGAGTTGGAATCACAGCCAATCAGTAAGTTGAGGCTGTTTCTCTTGCAGTATGTCACAAGTTCTCTAAACCTCTAAGAAGGAGGAGGGGCTTCCCTGGAGGGCTACCACCAATCTGCCCTCCTCATACCTTATAAGGACCTGCCAGATCTCTCGTAAGAAAGTTCATCAACCCCCAGGCATTACTGTCTTGTCATACCCATGGAGCCGCACCTTTGTTGGAGTTAGCTTCCTTTGTATTTGTGCTCTTGCAGTCCACAGAAGGACCTTCCATTGTGGTGTACTGAAACTATAAATGTTTGTTTCTGCATTTAGGGATAACTTAAGTTCACCAGGCTGAACCCTGCATGCCTGGGTAAGATTTGAGAGGTTGTCTGGTATATCAGAGGCTCAATTAATGACACACCTCCATGTGCTATGCACCCCTTTGACATGGATCACTTAATACCTGGGTTTGGGGAGTTGGTTCATGGTCTCCTATTGGTTATTCAGACTGGCCTGACTAATGAGTTAGTAGACAGCCAACCCTGCCAGTCAGGTGCCAGCTATCCACTGTCTGCCAAAGTGTGCATTACCCGCTAGAGATCCAGCTTAGAGGCTCGTGGTTAGTCAAACCACTCCTGCTGCAGGAATATGACAGATTGCTTATAAATAGGAAATGATTATCCGGGCTTGTGGGCCATGGTCTAGTGGAAAATCTCCTTCCAAACATTTTGTTCGAAGCTGCATCGAACATCCTCAGTGGTGTGATCGTATTACTCTGCTAGTCTCAGCGATGACTTATACAGAGCCGTTTGGTTTCACAGGTTTTATATGTGGGTGTTTGACAGTTGATCTGGTCTTTGTTCATTGGTTCAGCTGCTGTGTGGGCTGGGCTAAAGTGGGGGCTGCTTGCTTTGTCTATGGTTGTTGTTGATGGGCTAGCATTTACTACGGCTGAAGCTATTGAAGGCATATGACCTTGAATTTATCTCTGGTCAGATTTCTTGTGTGCTTTGTATAATGCTGGGTTGCCAAGCTTTATTTAAGCGCTTTGTTTCATCCTTCCTATTGAAGTTATCTTTGTGTTTGAAAATCTTGATGGCTTCACAACTTAAATGCACATAGTAGTGAACCATGGAAGACAGGATTCCTGGGCTGCTCTAAGGCTCTAATCTAGCAGCAAGCCAGAGCAAGGCACAGTCACCAAACCCTCCTGGTGCCCGCTATAAAGCATAGTAGTATAGTAAAAGTTTTAGCACAAGTGCATTCAGCTTGGTAATAAATACATGACAATTGTTATACATAGAATCAGATAAACATGTTGTTAAAAGTGAAACACATAGTAAATAGTAATGAAAATAATTATAAATGTTGTTAGTAAAATAACATGAATTGCAATAACTAAAAAGGTAATGCAATTGGTTATTTATGTACATAGAACAGCATTGACAAACTGGTTAATAGGATGTATAATAATAGGAAATAACAAATGTGCAGAACCAAAAAGGAAATATACTACATATAGGAAAAGAAACCTTAATAATGAAATAGCAAATAATATAAAAATACATACAGGCAATAGAGAGATCAACAATAATAAAATAACATTGACAAATTACAAATAAAATAAATCCAATATTTATCTTGTCTAGGGTTCCCAGTTACTAAGTTATAGATGGCAAAGAAATGAAGATAAACTAAAGGCAAGGACCACAGCTCTGTTGTAGATCCAGAGCCTGTCTTAAGTATTACTAAAGGGACCGTAGGAACCAAACTGCTAAACTCAATTCACCAGCAGCATGCAGATTATTGGGTAAAGATTGTCAAAAAAAATACTAGCAAACTTATGATACATACACCATGTCTAAACAGATGTACTGTAATTCTGAAATTAGACAGAAAGCAGACGATTTTCATGGTGAGTCTAATAATTGGCCATGGAAGCTGCAAAGAAACATAGAAAATGTTGTGCATAGAGCTTGCACTATGTGGAAGGTGGTTGGTTGTATTCAGAAGGAAGACATTAAGCTATAATAGCAACAGAACTGGAGACAACATGGTAATGATCAACTTAACTGAAAATATAATTGTAACCCTGCTGGTGATATGAGCAGGGGCATAGCTTTGGGGGATGCTATTATGCTGAGCATTCCCCTTATTTTTCTGTGTTTTATATTTATTTTGTTTTGTAATAGTTTTAGCGCAGGACAATTATTTTATACAATCATTAAGCACTGATTTTTTCGCAAATCATACTGTTGAGGCCATGCCGTAGCTGAGTGGTTAGACCATTTGCTTCTCACCAAAATGGCCTGGGTTTGATCCCAGGCAACTGCATGCAGGATTTGTGATGGACAAAGCAGCGCTGGGGCAGGTTTCCTCTGGGCTCTCCGGTTTCCCTTGCCATGTCATTTCACCAGTTCTTCTCTTCAGCAAGCTGAAAGAACATCTGGGGGGAGCGGGGGGAAACACATTTGACAAAGATGAAGTTTGCACAACAGTTCTTGAGAGCCCCCATGACCAAGGAACGGCTGTCTATCACTGAGGAATTGAACAAGCGGTAGAATGCAATGAAAAAACTGAAGCTGCTAACAGTGAAGCAACAGAATCTAAAATAAAAACAAACTTAGAGACTAAAAGCTTTGCTTATCTTAGTCATTGCTGCAAGTTCTTGAAAATTTTGCCAGCAAATGTTTCATGATAGTTCCATCACATTTTCAAAGCTTATTTAAAACAATGAAAATGTGGTAGAAACATCATGAAACATAAGTCAGCAGCATTTTCAAGAACTTGCAGCAATGACTAAGTTAAGCGAAGCTTTTAGTCTCTACATTTGTTGTTATTTTAGAAGTGGTAGAATGTTCAGACTATTGTTTAGAAAGACTTGCTGACTATGTTGAAAAATGTCATGTGTAGGGGAAACAGCTAATAGGCAGTTCCCAAGAATTCAATATTGCCAACATTACACTAAACTGCAGACGACATTAGACCAGAAAGCAGTACTTCCAACATACAAAATAAAAGCATTATTTCTAACAGACTTAAAGTAACATGCTTTCAAATTATAATAATACTTGAACATTGTTACCACAGAACACATGATGAACCTACTCACCTTTGTCAAATCTTGTTCTGCAATAACACTTTTGGATAAAATAACTTCTGAATGCTAAATATTGTAATATATATTTAATGAACTACTGTGTTGCAAACATAAAAATAACAGTGATTATAATTGCATATGCTGTCAATTCAAGTCAAAATGATGCAAACACGAGCAATACAATGGCACCATACATTAATTAATGCGGCATCTAAACAGAATCTTGTTTTATAGGTTGCGCGTTTGTTCTTGACAAATGACCTTGAGCAGAAATCCAATGAGTGAGCCTACCCTTAATAAACAGGTCAGCAAATGTTTATGCTACGGTAACAGACACCTCTGTTTTCCTCTGTCGCGTTTGTGTATACAGTCGACTGCAGAAGTTTTGTGCGGTACGGATGTATGTATGCATGCAACGAAAATAGCAATTCAGACGAGGGAGAGATGTCGGGAATAGAATAAATGCAAGAAAGTTAAGTGGAAACAGTTATAGAGGTATAGTGTATAATACGTGTGGCTGATATTACTGCAAGTGTCATAAATTGATTTGTAGTGTTGTACTACTTCAGCTCAGAAGCATGCGCGTCATCTCACTGCAGACTGTACCTCCTCTCTCTCGTTCCCGCAAAAGCTGAGTAGAGACTCGCATTCAACCTTTCATATAAAATTTTCATTCGTCAAGAAGTAACGCGCGACCTATAAAATCTATCGGTTGGTTTCTCTGCAACGGGTTCATAAACAAGAGCCTCTGTGGCAACATGACGGATGCAATAACACCAACTATGGCCATAGCTTTACCATGGTTATATTTTACAAACAGTTGGCAGTACTAATGCAACCTAATATTACCAAATACAACCAGACTGCACTATAATGGGGGGGGGGGGGGGGAATGTCACAGTTGGTTTTGGGGGGTATTCCAGTAAACTGTGCCCTCTATATCTGTGCCACTTTGCAGTGTAATGCAGCATTCAATAAGTTACTTGATCTGTTTTAAATCATGTATCATTACTTTTGAAGTGCCCTTGTAGAATTAAACTCAGAAGTAGTAGAAATATACAAACTCCTAGCAGTCAAGGCCTTGGTCAGTTGCAGCCCAAATTCTGTATCTCACCTCCTCCCTTCGACAGGAAAGCAGCTCCTGACATTATGATAATGGTACAGATGCTTATGTAGGACTGCACAATTTCCTACAAAAAACAAAACCCTCTCCTTCCCAACCCTTTCCAAATAAGCCAGCTCTTCCTCCAAGAAGAAAGGGGGGCGGGGGGGGGGGGGGGAAGGTATCTTCCAAAGATTTGACACAAAGGTTTAAAAAAGGAATGCCTCCACTCCAGACCACTCTTTATATGGAAAATTATTCAATATTTTTTGGTTTTTAAAAAATGACTCAATGAATTTGATTGAAGTGTTATATATTTAAGATATTTACATCACAAATAAAACGTATATTATAAATCTCCTGGGAATAGCCTGTGAAGTCCCCTTCATTTGGGATAAACTTTATGCATTTTTTATAAGGGCTAAACCATAAGCCAGGATTACAATCAACTTTAACTTACCATAATGGGAGTGATTATGATTGGTTATTCTTTTACTCAGCATGGTAGATATTCAAAGCAGCTAGCTCTCTTTTTCTAATCAGAGATTGTTTTCCAAAAATGAAAAGAAAGGGAATAAGAAAATGAGGAGTAAGAAACATTTTTAAATGGTGATTACAAGTTCATTGTAATCTCAGCATAAGATATATACAAAAGCTTAGTACAGCAAAACTGAAGATCCCTGTAAAACTCACATTTATTTCAAATAACTCTTTCTGTGGCATTAATTATATCCAAGAAATCCATTATTACTGGTTTGAATTTTTCAGTACTTTTGTAATTTTTTTAAATGCTGCCACTATTCAGTTTCATGAAATGTTATGGAAATGGTATGAAATTTTAAGGCCAGCATAAAGCAACATCTGACTACTGATTCTGCTTCCTATATTTCTCTTGTAGTATTAATAAAATGTGTAATGAAATTATTTGTACAGAGGTTTATTTTAATTAGTTTGACGCAGATAGAAAAATAAGTTTTTGTGGGAATGCTTTGTAGTAGCTATATAAAAATAAATGATAGTGGATAGAGAAAGTCATGTGAGTGTAACACATCAGACTTTTTTTTTAATATATAGGTATTGTATTACTTTTCAGCTGGGTTTGCATTTCTACCTTTTCTCTGGTGTGTAAATGCGGTTTGGTTTTTCTCAGAAGCCTTCAGGAAACCTGCATATGAAGAGCAGGCTGATATAAGAAAATGTAAGTTCTTGCAAAATGTGCTTTTTACTTTATTAATAATCTCTTCAAGTGCTGCTGTATACAAAAGGTTCTGTTTATACGTTGCAGATGTGATCTTGTCTGGCATTGGAGCAGTTGTGTGGCTGACAGCGTTAACTGCATGGATAGCAGTGTTTCAGATACATAGAGCAGAATGGGGTGAAATGGCAGATAGAATGTCATTCATAATTCCTACAGGAATACCATAAAACAGATTTGTAATTTATATTGTGGACTCTGAAATATATTACCTTCACTTACAGAAATGTATCTGTTTGTGCACATTATTAAAAGAAGTCATTTTGCTACATCTAACAAATACTGCTGTATATTGTTAAATGGTATTTAAGACATAATAAATAAATATTAGAATCACATAAAAAATTTCATAGCATCCAAAACTGAAATGCTGTACTATTTCAAACAAAGTATACATAAAAGCTCTGATATTTTACATTCACATGACTTTCTATTTCTGTTATCCTTTATTTTTATATAGCTTCTACAAACTGTTATTGTTCACCTCTGTGGTGTGTGGATAGCATGTCTGTCTCACATTCAAGAGATAGTTCTAAACTTGGTTAGCGTGAGTACCTGCTAGTTAAAGGATGTTAAACTTCAAACAAGTCTGAAGGGGGGGGGGGGGACTATTCTTACAAAAGCTTATTTTTTTATCCACTTCATGTTAATTGAGATGATATACCTTGTGCAAATCCAGTGGAACTTGGGTAATTAGAACGTTTATAATTCAGAATTGTCGCTAATTTGAAGATTTTTCATGTTCCCTTGAATTTTGTATTAAAGCAATGTAAAAAAAACTCATATGTAATTCAAGTTTCATTTTTTTTAATTGAAAGTTTTTGTTCAGAAATGTCAGTCGAACATTAATCTAAACACGAAAGTTTAATGTGATAACTTTGTTCATGTATTTCTGCAAAAGAGGTCATCGTTTCGGGGTTGGAATATTGCGAAATGCAGTTGGAATATTGTGGGGTGAAATAGCTTTCCTAGCTGCCAGCCTTGAGTTTCTAACCCTGCTCCCACATCCCCTTGTTAAAAATATGTGTGCCTTTAATTGTTGCTTTAGCTTCCTGCTGTTCAGTGTTAGTCTTTTACATTAGTGAAGAAAGTGTCCAATACAAGAGCTTAACTTTTGCATAAAAAGCTGCTGTCATTCGAGAAGTTAAAAAGGGTTTAAAGAAAAAATCTGAAATGGCAAAAGAATATGGAAAACCAAACACTTTGGCAACTTATCTGAAGAATAAGAATGACATTTTTAAGCAGTGCCTCAAGTAAAAATATAAAGAGTGAGACAACTGAAAAATCTTGATGTATGTATGTACCTGTATTGCTAAAATGTCAATTTTAGATGCAACTTTTATAATTCAAATTTTTGGATATTTCAGATTTTTCCTTGTCCCTTCTGCTTTGAGTTATCCAAGCTACACAGTAGATTCATTCCAAAGAGGATAGAGAAAACCAAATTGATAGTCTGATGTTTAGAAGACCAGAATATTTAACATTGGGAGGAATTGTAAGCTTAAATATATTTTCAGTTGACACCAATTTTTACATATCAGCAGTATTGATCCATTTATAACCTCCAGGATGCCTGGACGACTGCACTTGTCATTGCTTGACAGATCTCTCGGATCTAATTGGGAGAATATAAATATGTTTACCACTGTGGGATGTCTAAACACCTTGCCCAGATAGCTTTTGAAGAGATCCAAACACATGTGAACCACTATGCTGTGTTTTTCCACTGCAAACGTGGAAATACGATAACACCAGCTGATATACACTAGGTCACGAGCATCACTTGCTTCTCTCTGCTCTGCTCACAATCAGTATTGAGTTGACGCGATATCGTGTGGCTGCATTATTATAGTATGCTTTATTATTTAATCCTGTACTTAATCACAAAGTGTATTAGCGCTCAGCATTTGTTTTCTACTGCACAGCGTGTATTTATTTATTTTTTTCGAGTTAACAGTTGTCGCCCATATATACCTGAATACAATTTTGTGCCCATTTTTTTTTTAAAGAATTAACAGGCAGGGAGTATTATTTTGCCTTTTTTCAACAAGACTGTGCAACAACTCATACAATCAATCTTTCGATGAGAACAATTGAAAGTGTGCTTCAGGACAGAATTATAGTAGAAATTTGTGGCCCCTTCGGTCCTCCAGCCTAACCCCCTACGATTTCTATCTCTGGGGTAACTTAAAGCATTAAGTGTACAAGATAAACCCACACACCCAGGAAGAATGAAAACAAAATATCCGCCAGGAAATTTTCAGCATTTTCAACATGAACTATGGCAAGTGATGGATAATTTCCTAAAGAGGTGCCAAAAATGTATGGACAATGAGGGTGACCAGTTTCAGCATCTGCTATAATTATGTTGGTAAGTAAAGCCTTTAAAAGTAGTTTTAAAAATGCTGTATGGTTTTATCTGCCCTATTCTATGACAGTGGCTGTCGGCAATGAGCACAAAGGACCTATACAGGCAAAACACAGTACAGCCGGTTCACAATCTTTTGGATCACCCATTAATTATACTGTTGTAACTCTGTGCTTGGAGCCTATTGTGACAAACTGCCAGAATGGCATTAAATTCTCAAGCCAGTTCGTATTTCTCCTGGTAAACCACAAAGGCAGTCTCACATCAGAGACAATTACCCCAATGGTGACTTACTATTGCAAGTACTTTATATCCCAGGAGAAATACGAACTGGCTTGAGAATTTAATGCCATTCTGGCAGTTTGTCACAATAGCTCAGTGGTTAGAGCATCCGCCCGGCAAGCGGAAGGTCTGTGGTTCAAACCCCAGTTGTGGCATTGAATTTTTAAGTTCCAGTTCTACCTCTTAAACTTTGCCCACACATGGCTTGTGTGTTTAAAAACACCAACAGTAAGTTTGTTGGCATAAATAAATAATAATTACCATGTGAAGGTTATTTAATCCTGGGATATAAAGTACTTGCAATAGTAAGTCACCATTGGGGTAATTGTCTCTGATGTGAGACTGCCTTTGTGGTTTACCAGGAGAAATACGAACTGGCCTGAGAATTTAATGCCATTCTGGCAGTTTGTCACAATAGCTCAGTGGTTAGAGCGTCCGCCCAGCAAGCGGAAGGTCTGTGGTTCAAATCCCAGTTGTGGCATTGAATTTTTAAGTTCCAGTTCTAACTCTTAAACTTTGCCCACACACGGCTTGTGTGTTTAAAAACACCACAGTAAGTTTGTTGGCATAAATAAATAATAATTACCATGTGAAGGTTATTTAATCCTGGGATATAAAGTACTTGCAATAGTAAGTCACCATTGGGATAATTGTCTCTGATGTGAGACTGCCTTTGTGGTTTACCAGGAGAAATACGACTGGCCTGAGAATTTAATGCCATTCTGGCAGTTTGTCACAATAGCTCAGTGGTTAGAGCGTCCGCCCGGCAAGCGGAAGGTCTGTGGTTCAAATCCCAGTTGTGGCATTGAATTTTTAAGTTCCAGTTCTACCTCTTAAACTTTGCCCACACACGGCTTGTGTGTTTAAAAACACCAACAGTAAGTTTGTTGGCATAAATAAATAATAATTACCATGTGAAGGTTATTTAATCATGGGATATAAAGTACTTGCAATAGTAAGTCACCATTGGGGTAATTGTCTCTGATGTGAGACTGCCTTTGTGGTTTACCAGGAGAAATACGAACTGACTTGAGAATTTAATGCCATTCTGGCAGTTTGTCACAATAGCTCAGTGGTTAGAGCATCCGCCCGGCAAGTGGAAGGTCTGTGGTTCAAATCCCAGTTGTGGCATTGAATTTTTAAGTTCCAATTCTACCTCTTAGTGCTGGTGTTTTGAAACACACAAGTTGTGTGTGGACAATGTTTGTGAGCTAGAACCAGTACTGAAAAATTCAATGACATAGCCAGGATTTGAACAATGGATCTTCTGCTTCATGCATGGCTGCTCTAAACACTGAACTACCATGGCAACTTGTCAGTACGATATTAAATTCCCCAACTGATTCATGTTTTTCCCAGTAGATTACTAAGCACTATGACCGAGCAGTTAAGAGAATTTGCCTACCACCTAGGTGGCCTGGGTTCAATCCTAGGGACCTGCATGTGGTATTCGTCGTGGGCGAAGCAGTGTCTGGGTGGTTTTCCTCCGCCACTAATTCCACCAATTGCTGCATTATAACCTTTCCAATCATCGATTTTGCCTGCATTTCATATCCTCTTCCTATCATACCTGGTGCTTGGCTGACCACTGACTTCCAGACCTTCATTCTGTCTAGTCCATAGGTTCATGTGCTCCCCAACAGGTGTCTGACCCTAGGCACTGTCTTGTAAATCCTAGGGGAGGGGGTGTAAGTCCTACATAAGGAGAGGATAATCAGGTAAAGAAAAAAGAAGACCACTAGGGAATCTTACATCTGAGATAAGTAGCCCAAGGGTAACTTACAATTTAGTGGTGTTTAACGCCTGCTTTTACTTCATGTGATACCGCAGGCAGTGATACTGATGATAGTTGGAATGATGATGGAGCACTGGGGGAATGAGATGGCGGGGGAAACCGGAGAACCTGGAGGAAACCCACCCCTGTGCCACCTCATTCACCACAAATCCCACATGCGGTCACCTGGGATCAAACCTGGGTCACTTTGGTGAGAGGCGAATGGTCTAACCACTCAGTCATGGCACAGCCTCTACATTTTTTGTGGAGTATATTTTTGTCTGTCTCATGGTTCACAAGTTATATAAAATTCCTTTTAAATGAAGAGGACTATACAGGCTATTCCCATGAAATTCAAGATACACATTTTGTCATATAAATATCTTAAATATTTTTAAGGAAATCAAGTATTTTAAAAAACCTTCCACATAATAGTTTGGGTTGGAAGTAAATCTTTGGAAGATGCTGAACTAAATACCAAATTTGGTATTTATCACACATTTTGCTTTTAGATTATACAGTGCAAAGACATTAACACACATTAACCTTTTCCTGAAAGAGCTGTTTTTAGATTCAGGGCCGCTCAAAAACATATTTCTGGGATATCTCAATATAAAAACTTTTCATAGAATGTCACTGGGTGCATGGAAGAGAAAGTAAAAATTATAAATACCATTTCAGAGGAGAAATTGAGACTAAAAGCTTTCTGTCCCTGTTGTAATTATGTCTTCTCAAGAATTCAATCATGTTGAATTTATCAGTGTTGAGCTTCTAGGTACTTTGTGCCTTATGGTTTCAGAATTCTTGTAAAGCATATTGAGAACCATCAAAATAGACAGCAATGCATTATGTATTATTTATCTGTCAACCAGAAGAAAACGTGTATTCAATTGCTCGAGAGGTTTTTCACAACGTTTCTGTGTATCATATTAATAAGCATGGTTTAGTGAAAGACAATAAGTGAGGTTAGTGGGGTAGTGAGTGTAAGGGAGCAGTTGCAAAGGAAGGTGGAAGAAAAGCAAGTGGAGACAAGGCAATATTGGAAGAGTATGTGTGTGGGAGGACAAAGAAATGGGTGCTGTGTGCAAATGTTTAGTGAAAAGAGGGAAGGGTGATCAGAAAGGTTCATAGTGCATATAGAAAGATGAGACTGGGCAAGTGGTTTATAGGGTGTGAAAAGCAAGAAGCAAAAGGTAAAAAGCAGAACAAAGCAGCAACAGACACACTTTGCCATGTGGCAAGCAAGAGCAAATGGTTTTAAGGGGTAGAGAAAATAAAATTATAAACTTAAATCAAGTGAGGAGTTTTTTAAAAGTGGAAAAATAAGAAGGTGTTTATGAAGAAGGAAAGACAAAATGTGCTAAGTGATTGGGAGTATATATAGGAAAGGACAGAAAGAGGGAAGGGAAATAAAAATGAGAGTGAGTATGGTGAGGTATAGAATAAAGGGATATAGAGCAAATGGAAGTAAAAGATACAGACTGTGAATAAGGAACAATAGCAAAGATAGGCAGGATACAAGTACATCCAGCGACAAAATGTAAATGTATTACAGAGGTCAGTCTAAGATGAAGTTCAAGGTCAGTCCAAAATGTATAAGATTTTAACCAAATAAATTCAACTCAGGTCAACAAGTACAGTACAGGATGCAATATACAATTCATTACTTTTACAGCTTAAGAGAGTTTTTGCTGTGTATATAATACTATAATAATACATAGTTGCATGTAATGGAGCAATTAGAATAGCATCAGAAAGGAACCATATATTTAGTGAAACTTGAGAATGGAAAGCAAGGCAAAGAAACAAAGAAAGCTCAAATACAGTTTAAAGTAGACTTATACACACATCCATCTCCATGAGTGTTGCAGTAATATAGTTACCAAATGTAGATAGGGATGGAAACTGGCAATGCTGTTTATCCAGACCAGGAAACTCGCTTAACTTCAAAATACATTACAAACTTGGTTTATTTATCCAGAATTGTGATTTGCAACATTGGTGATGAAAGACAAAATGAAAAAGTTTCTACAGGTACAAAAATGTCTGTGATTTGAGAAAGAATAGATTTTTCTAATGGAATTGGTTCATTCTATGAGAATAGTTCTTGGAAGAAATTGACTTTGTGGAGGGGGCCTGATGTGGATTACATTATATTCTTTCTCTTCTTTCCTTTACCTTTCACCTTTACTGAATTTTGCTCCTTTCGTGAATCTGCAATTGAAGTCTGCTCATGATTTGCCTTAAAGCTGCAGTCAGTACAGTATATTTGTTGTAAAACAAAAGTTGAAATGGACTCTTAAGGCCAAGTCATCTACAAGTAATTACAAAGGCATTGTGACATTATTTATAAATGACAAAAAGTATTACTGTTCCCTATCTCTTTGATCAATAATCAGTTTAAATAACTTAGGGGCATAAGTTGTACCCTTATCTTAACTTCTTTTTTGCTTTATTTCTCTTATTACCATTCCTTCCCTACCCTCGCACAGAAAGTATTTTTCTTGTGCATACATATTTCCTTGTTTAAGGCAATGTACCTATGAAAAAAAATGTTTTCTTCTGATTGCTTTGAGGTTTATTCCACACACTCAAAACAAGATGTGTAGTGTATACAAATTTTCAATGTCCTATGTCAAACCCTTTTTTAAATTATTAATATATTTATTAATAATAAATCACTTTTTGATATGTTAATGTGAAATAATCCTTGGACACTACAGTTTGTTGTATTTCTCCTAAATTTTTAATTTGAGTGCAATATACAAATATAAAGAAATTGTCATACCGCCATTGCTTAGGTTGTTAATTTAAGAGAAAAAATGTTTGTATACAATGTATTGATATTTCAGCTCAATTATTAATAGCTTTTAACTAGCAGATGACAAATTTTGATACCTTAATCTCTGAAGCTCTCCTGAAAATTTCAAGGTTATAAACTGGGATCCAAGGAGCATTTTGAATCATGAAAAATGCTGGGAAAAAAAAAAAAAGAATGGAGAAAAATATATTTTAAAGCTTAACAATATATTTTTGTACTTTACGTAAATCCAATCACTCCAATCAATCCTCAGCACCATGTGTGGGACCCTCTGCTGCTTTCCTCTTGATCTCAGTAGCAGGTTTTGAGAATTTTAAGTTTGCTTGGTTATTTCTTAATATGAAAACTTTCCTTTGGCCTTCCCATTGTTCACAAAATTTAGAAATCTATTGTTCTTGGCTAACCTCTAAACTTTGTACATTTGCTAATTTGTACATTAAGCTCATAAGATATCTGTTTATTACTGTTTTACTACAAACTAAGTTAAAACTATAAAATATCTAAACAAAGCCTAATATATAACTGGAACACTGAAATAACCTGGCAAGATTACAGAATTGCAAAACACTGACTGGACCTCTGTTTACAAGCAAAACATGTGTCAGATATGCAGAATTTCAGCTTGATATATTGAATTCTTTTCAGCACAGCCAACCCACAACCTCTCTGAAGAAAATTCCCTGCAAAAAACTAAACTGAAAGCCAGTGAAAATGAAAATTGCATTTGAAAGCTGTAGTGATGAAGTTCAGCGAGGAATGCCCACCCACACTGGAACATTTAAATGCCCTCCTGGCCGGTATTGAGAAAACGAAAGTGTGCCATTAAAGTACAGAGTATAAGTATAATAAAAATGCAAAAAGTAAAAATAAAAATGTTTGGCAATTTGCCAAATTTCATCGATACATTGTTTTAAAGGTTATGCATCAATGATGAGTTAATCCCTTGCTCAATAGTTTATATCAAAACAACTGTAACTCTATGTGGCCATACATGTTCTATAGATCCACCACTGTACATTCCATGCACAGTTTTCCTCTTTTGTCTTTTAGGTGTTTATCCACTAATGTTCCGATATAAATAGCACAGCAGAAGATGCAACAAAAGTGCTGCTGGTGGTCTGCTAACATAAATTAAAAAGCACCAATTGGATGCTGCAAACTCCCAAGAACCAACATTTTGTCAGCTTGTAAGGATTCCAGCCATGAATTCCTCTACAGAATGAAATTTTTCTGCTCTCAAGATGATTGAAATTTATTTGAGAAACCCCAAACAGCAAGAGAGGAATCTCTCTGCATTATAAATAACAGGTACATAATTTTTGCTTTAGATTTCCTTTAACATTGTGTATAGTTTAAGATTAAAGAGACAGTTTGCCAAAAATCCCTCTTCAGTTTCCCCACATTGTATTTGGTTCCCTAAGTGGAAATTTCACCTTATGCCATTGGTTTAACTTCATATGTATATAGAAACATAACTTGTCCCTGTAAAAAAAACATGGCATTTTAAGTATGACAAATACAGAATATGTACCATAATTTTTGGTACAGTGTGTAGTTTATCCTTGGTGTGCCTCCCCTTGCTAGTGATGAGGTTCAAATATTACCAAACTCTTGATATGATTATAATGAAAACTGAGTTCAATTGAAATACAAAACATCACTTACATATAATTAAACTTGACCAGTTTCAAGAGCCCAGCTTGCTCCCATCATCAGAATTAAACAACTGGTTCTTATTATTTATTTATGCCAACAAACTTACTGTTGGTGTTTTTAAACACACAAGCCGTGTGTGGGCAAAGTTTAAGAGGTAGAACTGGAACTTAAAAATTCAATGCCACAACTGGGATTTGAACTACAGACCTTCCGCTGTGGTTCAAATCCCAGTTGTGGCATTGAATTTTTAAGTTCCAGTTCTACCTCTTAAACTGGTTCTTGTTGATATTGTTTGATGTATGGATGGCTGTGATGATATCTAGGGGCGTGGAGGCGAATCAAAGTTCATTATGCAGAGCTTGTTTTTTATTATATGAATTTTTTCCCCAAGTGTCCAACTCTGCAGCGTGTTTTGTAGCTTAAAGTTTTATGTTCAGCGTAATGTTGTGAATGGTATGCAACTGCAGATTTATCCATCTGTTTGTATTTGATACATCTCATGTGTTCTTTTAACCTGGTTTCTAAATTTCTCTTGGTTTTTCATATGTAAATCTGGTCACAATCTGGGCAACTGATTTTTGATAGATTCCTGCTTGATATGATGTTTAACAATTACAAGCAAAAAATTACTCAAAAGTAACCGTTAGAGTAATTAAATCACTGAATAAATTCAGTTCCTTCCCAGTCCTGGTTGGAAAATTGACACCTACGTACATACTATGCAAACTCAAATGTCCATTAGGGTTGAGACGAGTTCTCAACTTACGTAAGTGATTTTTTTCTTCACTTACATCTATTTATTTAGAACTAGTTTCTGGGAAAATCCTACCCATCAACTGTGGGGTTGACTTAACATAACTGATGGTCGAGATGTTCTGAGAAACTAGCCTTGAATAAATACACCTAAGGCAAAAAAAAAATGTTCAAATAAATCCAACATTAATTACAGTTGAACCTGTTTTATATGTAACCCAGTTCTAAGTAATTCGTATTTATACGTAAATTTTTGTAGGTGCTAGCAAAATGGAATTTAGAAATGTGTTAATAGAACCTTATATATAATGCATTTATATGTAATTTGCTAAAGTAAAGTGAAATACAACCGAGTTTAATGTAATTCTAATGTTCATATGGCATACAGTATCTTAAAAGAAACTCCAGGGGTATTTTCCTTATCTCTGTTGACAAAGATGCAAGCTGAGTGGGAGGCTTTCAGACGTGGAAGCAGGGCTTTAGTTGGAAAATTATAACTTCCGGTACTCACCTAAACCTTCAAAATTTTCTGGATGGAGGAATGTTGCTCTGCAGTCATTTTTCTTTTACAAAAGGAGACTTCCTCTGCTGATCACCACCCAGTTTTCCCCGCCTCGGTAGTGTGATGGTTAGCATGTCTACCTCACGTTCAAGAAGTCACAAGTTCGAATCTCGCTTAGGGTAAGTTATCTGGGTAAGGTTTTTTTTCCGAGGTTTTCCCTTATCCTGAGAAGACAAATATCGGGTAACTTAAAGTTCCAAGGACCTAGGGCTCATTTGAGCATCATTTCACCCGTTTCGTTCATTCATCGTCCGATATGAGATTACGTTGGAGGACATTAAAAACAAAAACCTCCCAGTTGCCAGCCAGAATTTCACACGTGGCAGTGGGTCAAATTCAGGAAGAGGAGGTCCAGTTGAATGAACATCAAATCAGACACCTAATTCACCAAAGGGGCATTTCTTAATAGGGTATAATCGCATTCATGGAACTAAATGAGTGTTCACACTCAGCTGTTAATATACCTGCCTCTAGTGTGGTGATAGCATGTCTGCCTCATGTCCAAGAGGTCATGAGTTCGAATCTCACTTAGGGTGAGTTATCTGGATAAGGTTTTTCTGAGGTTTTCCCTTATCCTGAAAAGACGAATGTCTAATAAAGCTCTATGGACCTCGAGCTCATTTTAGCATCATTTCACCCATTTCATTCACCTTCCGATATGACATTATGTTGGAGGATGTTAACACAAAAGTCAATGAAATGCCAATACAAACACTAACTTGTCATGGTGTTGAGGCATCCCACTGTGGTGAATTTGGGGAAAGGTTGGTGGATAAATTCTATCCTCCCAGCTAAGTTCAACGAACTCGTCAACCATCGACAAGTGTGGTCCTCCAGACATTCTGGGGGGTGTATTTAGACGATTTTACCACCAATACATAAAACCCTGTGTCAATTTAAAAATGGTTATACAAAAGTTCATGGAAATGCACCCCAAAATTAAATATTCATGGTTTAAATAACCTTTAGATGGTAATTGTTATCTTTTTTACGGCAACCAACTTACTGCTGGTGTTTTTAAACACACAAGCTGTTTGTGGGCAATGTTGGCATTGAATTTTTCAGTCCTGATTCTACCTCTCAAACATTGCCCATGTACAGCTTGTGTGTTTAACACCAGCAGTAAGTTGGATGGCATAATAAATAGAAATAGTGTATTTTATTAAGCTGTATATTCCTCTATAATATTGTCCAATATTATTTCTCAGTTAAATAAAGTCACACAAAGCCCAATCAGTACGAAGAGAACTTCATAGGTTATTTGCAAACAATTTGAGATATGCTGCTAGCTAATGCTGGATTTCTGACAATGAAGTCATTAATCCTCTTGCTCTCCAATATTTTTCACTGATGATATTGAAGAGAGCAATAGCAGTAATAGTAACCGCTTTTTAGAGAGCACCATATTTTTGTGTTTTGGCGGTCACATCACTCTCTCACAACCCCCAAAATGTCTGGAGGACCACACCTGTCGTTGGTTTACGGGTCTCACCAACCTGACCGGGAGAATTATCAAAATAAATTCACCGACCATATCCTCTGATCACCAATCAGAGGACGTATTACATTCCATGACAGGTCAGCATGTAGGGGTTAAGATTTTATAGAGAAATGGAGAGGTTGGAAAAATAAAGATTCCCTAGCCCTCAGGAACCCTAATAGCATCGGGGTCGGAAGAGAACAAGAGATGACCAAGGTAAGGTCAGATAGAAAAGTTACAGTGAGGAGCAAAACACCAGTAAGTGGAAGTAATGTTCTGCTCAGCTTGGGTACCTTGTGGTCGCTATTCACATATCCCCTAGACGGAGACCCCTGAGTTATGTCCACAAATATACAATATGAATACTGGGTTGCAACAACACATTATAGGTTTTATTAGTCCTCAAGTGTTGTTTGCCTCTGAAATGAGTTGCAAGATTGATCTATGAGCTTAAGTTAACAGATATCAATACCTTGATCCATTAAGTAAAGAAGGAATAACTTTGAGAGGTAGAATCAGGACTCAAAAATTCAATGCCATAGCCAGAACACTAACTAAACCCAGGACACAAGGTATTTACGATAGTAAGTCACCCTTTTTTACATTCTCTACTGGTAAATAGAGGAAGCATTGTATTACACCCAAAAATTTGATTTTGAGATTTCACTGGAAATACATGTTTTGCGACCCCCTGAATAAAGAAAAAAGCATTTTTAGAAAAAGGCCTGTGTGTCTGTGGACAGCATAATTAAAAAACAAAAAGTCAGTTAAAAACCAAATTAGGCATTTAAGTTTGATGTCTTTCAGGGATGTGACACAAAGATTTTGAAGAACAAAGTCACACCCTAAATTACCGTTTACATGGAAAAACTTTCAAAAATTTTGATTTTCTTGAAAATGGTTCTAATGATTTTGATTAAAATCCCATATTTTAAGACATTTGTATGACAAATGAAATGTATGTTTTGAGTTTTCCGGCTATAGCCTATGTAGTCCTGTTTACTCTGGATGACTTTAGAATAACTCAAACCATAAGAGATAGACAAAATCTTACTATCCAAAAAAACAGAGATCTTGCTAAAATACACAATTTACATTTTTTTGTAGAGTAAACCATTTCGGAGATATTCCTCATTATTTGTGTCAGTTTTGGAAAACTTAAAACTTTGGTAAATGGAACATCGTTGTTCATTTTTTTTATATGTTAAGCCTGCAAAGAGAACGGGATCTCAAAGCTTTAAAAGATCTGACTATTGCTCAAAGCCTACTGTATTCTAATATTCCCCTTGCACTTACAAGGATATAAGCAGTAAGATGATTTCCACAAATGTTTATCTCAACTAACACGAAGAAGATATAGGAATGTAAGAATGGTTAGTACAAGAGTAGAGAAAGTCATGTGAGTGCAACACATCAGATTTCTTTTTTGTAGTCTTTAATACCCACTTTTACTACATAATCCCACTGCAGGCAGTGACACTGATGATACATGGAATGAGATAGTGGGGGAAACCAGAGAACCCGGAGGAAACCCGACCCAGCGCCACTTCGTCCTCCACAAATCCTGCATGCTGTTGCCTGGAAGTTGCCCATGGGGTATTTTTCTTAAATGTGAGATTCCCTAGTGGTCTACCAGGAAAATATGAATCACTGGGCAATTTTGGTGTTATACTGGCAAGTTACCATGGCAGCTCAGTGGTTAGAGCAGTCACATGTGAAGCGCAAGATCTCTATTTCAAATCCCGGCTTTGGCATTGAATTTTTCAGTCCTGATTCCACCTCTTAAACATTGCCCACACATAGCTTGTGTCTAAAACCAACAGTAAGTTGGTTAGCATAAAATGATAATGGAATAACTACTTGTATGGCAGTTTTCTTGCAAGCCAGCACAAGTTTTTTTTTATTGAATTGTAGCTACATGAATTGTTTACTCAGCAAGTATGTAAAATCTCTATTAAATGTAAATTTACTTTGTTCTGTAAATTTGAGGTATACATTTTATTTATCACATCTATGTATCAAAATCATCAGACCAATTTTTTTGAGAACATTAAAGATAACCAACTTTTCCATGCAAAGGATACTGTAGACTGCGGGATTTTCTTGAAAAAGTTTCTGGCATACTTGAACAGTGTGACCTTTTTCACATCCATGTGTTTTTTTCTTAAATTGCTTTATTTGGTTCAGCAGATCTCAGAATGTGTATATGGTGATATCACATTTCTTCAAAATTTTTATGACATTCAATACTTAAATCTCCAATGGGTAGTGGAGAAAATTTGTCACAGGTATATAGGATTGACAGTCATAAAACAACAAAGATTCTTATGATTTTCTAACCGAGGAATTGTTTTGACTTTTCAAATCATAATGTTAAAGTTCATGAACAGTAGCATTTATGGCATTGAGAAAATAAGAAAGTTACTTTGCATTTACATATCAAACAGTATTTATTCTTGGCTCTATTTAAATGCAAAATTTAGTCATTGAAGCAATACAGGCCTTGCCTCTTTACCTATACTTCCTTACTTGGATTTGTGGGACTTTGATCATCATCATCACTGCTGCTGTGAAATTTAAAACTACGAACAAAGTAAAGATCATTATTAGAAAATGAAGATAAGGGCAGAAATCACTTCTCAATATTTAGGAATAAAATAACTAAAGTGGATATTCCACAATAGATGCAGATTATATTTTCTAACCAATGAATAAGTTATAATTGTGTTCTATAATTGCTCCACCTTTAGATCCGCACTTGATGTAAACACAAGTTGTCAACAACTAACCCGCAATACACTGAAACCAAAGCACACCATAAAATATAGTACCTTAAATATTGGCAATTTTCTGTGAATTTTCAAGATGTATGATAACACTGGTAAAGACTACTTGAATGTAACACAATGGCAGCACTACTCCTGAATCTCCTGAGTAAATATTGTTCTGTTGCAACATAAACCTGAGTATAAGTCCATGTGGCATTTGTTTGTGTTCATTGCAGCTGATATGAACACTGGGTTATCGCAGAGGACTTAAAGGTATATATCTAAGGCTGGATGGAGTATAGGTGTAATTATGACAGGATATGTGTTAATATGCAAGTGATTTTAATTATACTCCTAGTTCTTTGTTATTGTATTTACTGTTATTTATTTTCTTATAAGAAAAGGATCAACAATAACTTATTACAAAGCACAAACCACACCTAAATTATTCTTGAATATTTCTTTTCTAACATATTTTTATTGTTATTTGGTGGTTATTTATACTTAATTAGAACCAGTCATTGTAAACCATTAAACCACTACATCAATATTCAAGTGATGTATTATGAATCTCAAAGTGAGTTCACTTATTAGGAATTTAAACTTATTTTCAACCCTGAGATTAATAATATAAAATTTGCATTATATAATATTTTATCTGTACTTTGGTAATTAGGTGTTGTAAGCTAAACAATTATAGGAACAGATATGAAGTCATTGAAGTAACTTATTTCCATCTATAAGGCGCTCCTCTTGATTCAGAGCGAGCTTTAGTACTGGGTCCATGATCCTCATGAGAGGCTGCTAGCTCCTCATCCAACAGAAGTTCAAAGTTACCCAGAGCTTCATTGCTTGGCGTCTTGTTCCATCGCACACTGCAACATAAACACATTTAAACACAATTTAAATCAGAACACATTGTTCCTGCATAGTGCTAAATTATTCATTTAAAAAGAAACTATTCAGAATTCATAATCATTTATTGCAGGTCAGAATTATTTTCATTTCTTCTGGAATTTTCATCAAATATGTCAATAGACCCAATTCTGCTCTCCTGAATTTAGTTCAGAAGTATATTTAGTTATTATGAAAAGCTTTCTCCACAACTATCGTTAGTAAATATCATTTTTTCTTTCTTTTTCCTGTTTACCCACCCCTTATGTAGGACTTGCAAGCCAGTGCCTAGGGTCACATGCCTGTTGGGGGAGCACAGAAATCTGTGGACCAGACAGAGTGAAGGCATTAAAGTGGGTGGTCAGCCAAGCACCAGGTATGATAGTGAGGAAGAGAATGATATGAAATGCAGGCGAAACCAATGATTGGAAACGTGACAATGGAACAGTTGGTGGAATGAGTGGTGGGGGAAACCGGAGAACCCAAAGAAAACTCACCCTGATGTTGCTTTGTCCACCATGAATACCACATGCAGGTCCCTGGGAGTGAACCCGGGCTACCTAGGAGGAAGGCGAACGCTCTAACTGCTTGGCCACGGTGCCACCTAGTAAATACTTACTGGAGGTATTTCGAAGCTGAGGCTCCATTAGTGTGCATGCAGACAGCATAACTACAAAATGAAATTTCAGTTATATATCAAACTTTTTATACAAGTTTTGAAGAAACTCCACCCCCCCCCACCCCCCCAAACCAAACTGCCCATTAAAGATTTTCATTCCTTTTGAGTCTATAAAATAAGGGTCTAATGATTTTGATTAAAATACCATACGTTAAATATATTTGCATGAAAAAATGTGTATCTCAGCTAATTTTCTTGTAGGTGTAAGGGGAATGTAGGAATACAGTAGGCTTTAAGCAATAGTCTAATTTTTTTGAGGCTGGTTGCTGTATGATGCCTTTGAAATTCCCTTTTCTTTGCATGGCTGAGAGATAAAAAACATTATTAACAACCTCCCATTTGAGAAAAGCATTGCTAAATTCAACAAATAAAAAGGAATGTCTCCGAAATGTTTCAATCTACAAAAAATGCATTTGACATACATTGTGTGTTTTAACAAGCTCTACATTTTTTGTGTTGACTCAGGGGTCTCCGTCTAGGGGATATGTGAATAGCAACCACAAGGTACCCAAGCTGAGCAGAACATTACTTCCACTTACTGGTGTTTTGCTCCTCACTGTAACTTTCCTATCTGACCTTACCTTGGTCATCTCTTGTTCTCTTCCGACCCCGATGCTATTAAGGTTCCCAAGGGCTAGGGAGTCTTTATTTTTCCAACCTCTCCATTTCTCTATAAAATCTTAACCCAACATGCTGATCTGTCATGGCATATAATACGTCCTGTGATTGGTGATCAGAGGATGTGTTCAGTGAATTTATTTTGATAATTCTCCCGGTCAGGTCGGTGAGACCCATAAACCAACGACAGGTATGGTCCTCCAGACATTCTGGGGGTTGTGAGAGAGCGATGTGACCGGCAAAACATAAAAATATGGTGCTCTCTAAAAAGCGGTTACTATTACTGCTATTGCTCTCTTCAATATCATCAGTGAAAAATATTGGAGAGCAAGAGGATTAATGACTTCATTGTCAGAAATCCAGCATTAGCCAACAACAACATTTTTTGTGTATGTCATATGGTTTACCAGTTATACAAAGTCACCCAGACTACAAAGGACTTCTTGAGGAGATTCCCAGAAGTTGCAAGATATACATTTCATTTATCATAAAAATACATTTGTAAATATGAGTATATGGTATTATAATAAAAATTATTAGCCATTTTTGAGGAAATCAAAATTTTCGAAAAATTTTCCATGTAAAGAGTAGTCTGGGATGGGCAATTTTCTTGAAAATTTTTGTGTCATATCCTTAGATGGTACCAAACTGAAATACTAAGTTTGGTAATTATTATTTATTTATGCCAACAAACTTACTGTTGGTGTTTTTAAACACACAAGCCGTGTGTGGGCAAAGTTTAAGAGGTAGAACTGGAACTTAAAAATTCAATGCCACAACTTTGCCCACACACGGCTTGTGTGTTTAAAAACACCAACAGTAAGTTTGTTGGCATAAATAAATAATAATTACCATGTGAAGGTTATTTAATCCTGGGATATAAAGTACTTACAATAGTAAGTCACCATTGGGGTAATTGTTTCTGATGTGAGACTGACTTTGTGGTTTACCAGGAGAAATACGAACTGGCTTGAGAATTTAATGCCATTCTGGCAGTTTGTCACAATAGCTCAGTGGTTAGAGCGTCCGTCCGGCAAGCGGAAGGTCTGTGGTTCAAATCCCAGTTGTGGCGTTGAATTTTTAAGTTCCAGTTCTACCTCTTAAACTAAGTTTGGTATTTAAAAGATTTTTACATACACACATACATGCACGTGCGCATGCAATATTCCAGGTGAAATCTCCATACTGAATGTTTGGGTGAAATGCAATACTTCCCCCACTTATGATTTGTAGTATTTAGCCATTTCTCAGTTTGTGCTGTTCACAGGGAGTGTACAGACAACTATATAGTACAACAGCACTGTATTTCTGTAAACTCATAACTTACTCTGGAATTCCATCTGGCGGGAGCACCACAGAAAGAATGCTGTCTATGAGCTTATATTTTAATATTCGATCGTTGATTGTTGTCGATGTCAGAGATGGTGAAGAATTTACCTGAAAAATAAGAACATGCAAATACAAATAATGAATACAAATTCATGATAACCGTAAATACCCTTAGGCCCCATTTATTCGAGCCATTTCATGTTGTGTGACAAGTGCGATGCATTCTCTAAGTTCATTGATTTTAACCTTTAACTGCAATGATAAGCATTCATAACATAACTAGGTGGGGTGCTCATATAAATATGATATTGAGGTTAAGCGTTTGTAAAAAAGATTGTTTATTATACATTAGACATTGCCTTGCATTTAATTTTTATGAATTCAGTTAAGTACAATTTTAATCACTAAGTTACTCCAATAATTATCCACAATAGATAAGTCAATAAGATGTGTAAATGGTTTCAAATGTTAATACACATACTGTTTCTCAAATTAATGAAATAAAAAAGATTTAACCTTTGTAAAATTATAGAAAGGTAATTATAGAAAGTGTTAACAAACAAAGGAACAGATATATTTAAATCACTTAAAACAATTTCTGTCATAAGTCTGGTGGAAAAGCATATTTTAACACTGGTCATTTTCATTATCACTACTAGGTAGGTGGGGTGTTATGAGCACCCCAGTAATTAAAAGTTATGGTGTACATTGTTATGTATCTTTGAAAACACAAACAACAGTTTTACAACAATGTGCATACCGTTGAACGAAGGTAAATGGCTGCTCAGTGTGACCAACATGCTTCCCTAAATACCAGTCAACTTTTACATCTGGGGTGCTATGAACATCCCCAATTAAAGGTTAATGGAATCATTTGTACCATGCAACGTGACAGTCATGCGAACTCTTAGCATGTCATTGCATGGTCTTTGAATTCGTGTGGTACATGCAGCAGTCGCATGGATTTGCCATGTGGAAGGGAAGTCCTTACATTAATTCAAAGCAGTTATAGATCTCATTACTAGGAACATATGTTGTATGCTTCATTTTTTATATGAATATTTTCTGCAGATAGGAATATTTTAATTGTTCTTTTTTTTTTTCCTTCCAAGAACATAAAACACACATGCTGGCTGATAATCAGCTCATTCTGCACTAAACTTAAGCATGTTTTGTAATTGATATTTCTAATTTAATGAACCAAATCATATTTCTGATATGTAAACATACATAAAAGACCAAAGTGTACTGAACGGCACTTTTAACAAGCACAGCAAACAAATAAACAATAAACCAAATTATTCACACAATTCGCATTTTTCAAAAGGTGTACCATTTGTGCACCTGCAAGCTTCACACTTTTGTAACCAATTACATTGTACCTGCTTTAGTAAAGACATTTTCATTGTTATGTATTTTCTTCACGGCCAGATGAATACATTGTCCCCAAGATTTGACATCAGTAATGATGTTTTGTAGACCCTGTTTTTTATATCCCCAGAAGAAAAGGCAGACATGCTAGGGTTGTGATTTGGGCAATCACTAGGCCTACCATGGCCACAACGTGGCCAATGCGAGGGACTGACCAATTCGCTGAGGTATATAGGTAACAGCGGGGTGCGTGGCGTGATAGCTAACAGTGTGTAGCCGAGTGGACAGGGTTAAAAGTACAATGCAAGGGAAATGACAAAATGTGTCACTTCTCCCCATCAATAGCCTATACATTAATTTCATATTAAGGTACATGCAATTCGAAAAAGTTTGCATTTCGTAAACCTTATGCTGTAATGTGATTACCCTCTAAAAGACCTTGGTCTCTTTTATCACTAAACTTATGAGTTTCAATGCAGAATACGATGTTACTCTAATAATGACTCAACTTCAAATGGAGCTGTCATCAACTTGGTGTGCTTTTTGGTCAGCGACCACAAAACACTTACTGGATGATGATGATGAAGGTATTTCTTCCAAACTGTTAGTGTAAGCCTGTGGCGTAGGTTAATAACTACCAAGTTGTACTTCACCAACACATTACACTAACTCAGGGTGCTGATGACCTAGTTAAATGCCCTTAAATATATGAAATGGGTCCAGCCATCACTTGATGGAATGAGGTTACTCTGAAGGTCGATCAGAGCATATGCCAAGCATTGAAAAAATAAACTTTGATATAAATGTCTAATATTTGACTCCTCTAACAGTTGTACTTTAAAAAGAAAGTTATCGTGTTCTTTACATATTTTCACAAGTCTCCTTGGCAATTTTATTTTAGAACTCAAAGATAATGCACAGCATTCCCTTTTGCTCTTTGAAAAACTTGCACATTTTGAAAATATGGCCACAATTTTCCATTTGCAAGTATGTAATCTATTACAGATGTATTTGCACATTTGCCTCATGTAGTGTGTATAGGTACTAAGTAAGAGTTCATCATCTTGTATTTAGCATAAGTACAAAAATCTCTAAGCTGACAGTCCTTAAAATGTATAACGTTTTCATCATTTGTTTTGTATTGCCAATACTGGCACTGAAATCATCTCGGATAGTTACATAATCATTTACAGTTATACCATGTTATGGAGCAATCATTGAGAATGAAGATGATTTTACAGGTATTCACAGAAAACAAATTTTATTGAGCTTGAAAATATCTTAAGCATAACAGTATTTTAGTCAAAATTGTTAGGGCCATTTTTGAAACAATTAAAAACAACAAAATGTTTCTACATAAAGGGTATAGGGGTATTTTTAGATGTTGCGAATGACTAGATTTGTGCAATGGTAAAATGGTCGAGTTCACGTTTGTATTTATAAGATCATAGGGGTGTCAAGTCAGTATCTGCCCATCTTCCGTGTAGTAAACATTGCAGGAGAGTGCATGATTAAGTATAGTGCCCGCTTGCATTAGCAGCAGTCCCTTGTTTGTTTCAAGTAGGAAACAGAGACGCTACCCCCACACTATCAATTTGCATGACTTCACGCAGATCCTAGATCATTCGCCACGTCTAAAAATACTTGTGAACATATTTGATATTTAGCCTACTTTTTGTGTTTTAGTTATGCTATTGTAAAACAGACATGTGCAGGCACACACATAGCACACACTGTTAAAAGTGCAGTTTTGAAGGTCCAGAATACCTCAAAACATATTTACAATATCAAATTTTTTGAGTGGAATGCAATATTTACGCTGCACCTTATAAACATGTAACAGGAAAATTAAAATATATTTTGAAAAGCTGAGTTTTTGAAAGAGAAAAATTTGCAATTATAACCCTAAGGAAAGAGATTACTTTTTAAATTGACAAATTACTGCTGCAAAATTTTTAAATAAAATCCAAAATTGAAATGTTTTGTACTTTGTACATCCTGCTATTTAAAAGTAGTAGTAGTATAGTTTGCTTACCTCTACCAGCCAAGGCTTTAATTTGTTGTCAATTATAATGTCGTAGCCATAGCATTCAAAACAGTGTCGATCGTTGGCCATGACTGGAGCAACAGCCTTGAGGGAGTGAACAATAAGCCAATTGATAGCAATAAACAAGCGTTCTGTCACTTCTTTACCCCTTGTGCTTTCCAAATACAGGCGCAGATTTTGTACACTCAGTTTTCCTCCGTGCATGCTGTTATATTCGCCCTGGTTAGATAAAAAATAACAAACGTAATAGTGATGAATTATTCAGCTGAAAAGGCAAAACGTATTTTAAGAATGGAATAGATTTTACTATACAATTAACATTTGGACCATTGTTGAAGAAGCACAATTTTGGGTTCTTTAAGACATTTTGTTTATTTAAATTGCATTACCTCCGGAAAAAAGACAGATTCATTAACTTTTTTCAGAACATTATATTTAGTGATGGGACCTTAATACTCGGTGGTAGAGCTGGCGCAACAAAAGCTTGCCTATCTGCAGGATGCGCAAAAGACTATTTTCGTAAACACACCATTTCTCCTGTTGTAGGGCAACAGTATGCCCATTACGGACTCCAGGTTCCAACAACGTCTCGAGGTGTGTGTACCGCATTGAAGGAGTGATACAATCCAGGGAGTGGAAATGGCATGCAGCCTTAAATCGACCTAGGTAACTCGACTTATCTGAATGTCTAATACTTTGAGATATATCTTCGATACTTTTAGTTTTTATTGAAAGTTGTTGCATTTTTTGTTTATACTATAAAAAGAATGAAAGGAGTCGAGACTTCACGTTGTTGCCTTACACATTTCCCAAATAGTTGCTGGACAATAGTTCTTGATAGACCTTAAGTGGCTTCCTGTGAGTGAGTAAATCAAGACAACTTTCCATGGACCCATGTCTGAATGAAAACATAACAAAACAACGGGGGGAAGGTACTCATGTAAAACATACTAGGTGAGAAACCCATGAGGCGTATCGGAAAGAACGTGAAATCGCCAAGTTGTTTACGTGAGCTAATGACACACAGTGATGATTTGATGAATATAGCCGCTTTCTGCCGTGGGAGGGGGGGTTAGAATGTTAATTATATATACATTTACAAAAAGATATGAATTTCTTGGACTTTTGTAATTCCCCAGGGGGGTTCCCCCCAGGGCCACCCCCTGAATTCATCACTGATTGCACATACACGACTAGACAGTGTATGTACACTCTTCAGGATAGCAACGTCTCATATCGGCAGGCGAGAGAGATCATATATGTTGCATTACTGACTGTACATCAAGTTGCTAATATTTTGCTGCTCTGATAAACAAGGTAAGCGATCGCAGCGCTGAGTTGCGAATGAAGCTGATTTAGCTGAAGCACTAAATCACATTTCTGCAATAGCCTGGCTTGGTGACTCACTCTCAGCATTACATTTACCTACTCTGGTGACCAAAATCTATGAATCCAGGCAGAAACTTAAGACGTGAGATAATACAGTGCATGAAAATATTTATTTTCTTTCTCTGTTAGAGTTTTGCAGGTCAAAGTTCAACCACGACCGTACCTAACAGGAGTACTGTATGACTAATACTCGTGTACGTTCGTAGATCGGCCGGACCGCCCCGCGGCGACACCTTAGCGGGGGAGGATCGGCGCGCCCTCCGCCAGAGTTGCACGTAAATAATCGACAAGTCATGAATACGGAACACTAACTACTGTACTAACTTACATTAGGCTTACCTGCATCAAAAACAATGTTAACATTTGGTGCTGTTTTTATAAATTATTATTACCTAGCAGCATAAATATTGTTCTTACTGAAAGATGAAATAGTGTGATAGCAGACGCGATTCTTATCTGCAGGGTCGAGGTTACAGAATGGAATGCATAAATCAACGTTCCTTTATCACAACATATTTATTCGTTAATTTACACTCTCAGCACCATATTAATTAATCAACAACTTTCACAATTAGGTAGAATCTACACTGGATAAAAGTTTGGGTGAAAGTTACATGTTCACGCGCTACCAAAAAAAAACAACACATCCTTTCATCTTGAGCACACAGACGCTAATGAATATAGTCCTTGGCGTCCCTCTGACGCAACACCGCCATTCTTTTGTATTCATCCGCGCAATAGTTTTTATTGGTTGAACACAAAGTGACAAGAAAACATTGGCTATCTTGAATATTAAAAATAAGTCCCTGATACACCCAAACAAGAACTAGAAATTTATACACTCTTAAAAAAATATTTACATGAACGATTTTCTATTGGTCAATATTCTGTCTCAAATTGATGACCTTCAACATGAACACATTCTCTATACGTAGCTCCGAAAAGAATTCTGGTTTACCAAAATCCTCGTATTATCTACTCATGAAGTTCTTCGCACGCTGCAAAAGTTGGGTTTGGTGCGTAGTGAGTGTGCGTAGACTTATCAGTCCCATATTTTACGACACAACAGTTGATTCGCACGTTTATGTAAATTATATTTCAAATATTTTTCTGCAAGTAACAAGAAATGAAATATTGTGTGGCTGGTTTCAGCAGATCCAGCAATAGCACACACTACTATGAATTGGGAAGTGTGTATAGTGACAGTTGAGGATTGCCGCCACCTAGTTCCCCTAATTTAGCACCATGCTATTTTTATTTATGGGGAACGTTAAAGAATAAAGTATGGTGCGGTTTTTATATTTATTATTAACGTTGTGTCTTTGAGCTATTGAGATCTTTGTGATCTCAGGGCGTGGTAACGGATGGAATGAAAAATCACACGATGTTTCTTCACCACAATGTATTATTTTGTTAACACTTTTTCGATATTTTACATTAAATAATTCCTCTTAACACCGTTCTAAATGATTTAAAACCTTTCCACTTTTTCATTTAGTGAAACTAATGCTTGATGAAAGTCTGGTGAAAGTTCTATGTTCACACGTTACACCAATACGTCCCTATGCCTTGATTACACACACGCTAGTGGGAAGATTATGGCATCACCTCACGTGACACCGCCTTTTTCGTATACATCCGCGTATGCGTCCATCAAATAGTTCTTTCTTGTTAGGGAAGCGATCCCCAACCATCCTCCCCTACTTTTATTATTGAACACATATAATTCTAATATTTATACATATATATTAAAATCAAATATGGAAATATTTATGACGTTTTTAAACTAACTTAGTTGTTCGTAACAATGAACATTTGTAACACGTTTTCGTCATTTGACCAACACATACCAACATCAAAAAACAAATTACACTTTTAACAAATATTCACATAAACTATTTTCTTTTGGGGTCTTCTAATATTCTGTCTCAAGTATAACCATCAAATTCGCACACTTTACAAGAATTGAAGGACGAGAGAAATACAGGCAATCAGTCAGTGCGAACTTTTGTTAATAAACCAAAATTACTTTCGGAGAGTATGGGGTGTGTTCGTATTGAAGGTCATTAGTTTTAATATCTGTTGTGATGTAGGTAAACCTAATGTAAGTTAGTGCAGTAGTTAGTATTCCGTACCCATGACTTGCCGATCGTTTACGTGCAACTCTGGCGCAGGGTGCGCCGGCCCTCGCCCGCCTCGGTGCCGCCGCGGGGTGGCCCGCAGATCTACGAACGCACTGTATTTTGTTTTACCGTGTACAATAGTGATATTGAATGAAACATGAGTGAAGTGTGGAATTATTTTAAAGTAGACAGTAGGTAGATACTAATAATAACAGAGTAACGTGTAAAATATGTAGAAAAACATTTTCGCATGGTGATTAATCCTCCACCTTAAGTAAAGTCGGATTCAAAAGAAAAATGTGAGCCTCTTGTTGATTTTGAAAATCTAAATATCAATTACTTCGTTCCTTGTAAGTTTATTAATATTGTAACGTGCAAAATGTCTATTCAGCCATGCTTCCTAACTCTTTTATGATTAGTAGAGGGCGGATAAGTGTGCGATAAGCCGCAAGTTTAGTGCACATGGGTTCTACTGTTGCTACTCGCACATGTACACTACCGCAGGCGTCTGTTGATGCGCGTGCATATACGACGGCTGCGCTGTAACCGTTGCGTCATTCATTCTCCGTGCCCAACTAACCTGTATCACTTGTGACTGCTCTAATTATTAGTAATACACAACATAAAATTTGGGACATTACATCAATGAGTTCTTGCGGCTGACACAAAATTTAATGGCGAGCTGGTCAACATAAATGCATTAGAGAACTTGGCACGCCTTGAAGTGTTGTAAACATGCGAAGTCACACTGTAAAGCTGGTGATATAAATATCGTTTGCACCCATAAAATGTACTTGCACAACAGGAAAGGGAATAGTGGTGTTTATCAGCCGCCATTAAACTTTGTGTCTGCAGTAGTAGTAGTAGTAATAATAATAATAATAATAATAATAATAATAATAATAATAATAATAATAATAATAATAATAATAATAATAATAATAATAATAATAATAATAATAGTAATAGTAATAACAATAACAACAACAATAGTAATAGTAATGATGATGACAACAGCAGCAGCTACAACAACAACAATAATAATAATGTAGAAATAAATGTTTCATATTATGAGAGACATTAAGAAAGTGAGGAGGAGAACATCCCCAGACTTTGGGTTTCGTTAGAAAATAAATAATATTGTGAAATGAATGCAATTTATAATATTTAGTGATTGCGTATTCCTGCATATCTTATAAAGACATGTGCAAGCGTATGAGGATATTTAGAATAGTTTTATACTAGCAAACATACACAAATATAAACAAAACATTTGCCAACTTACCCCATGCTTCTGAACAGAAACATTTGTCAGGTGGACGTACATATTATCCAATTCTTGTATACTGGTATCGTACTTGACTGTGCAGAAACGACAGAAACCAAGCTTGAACAAATAGCACTTAAGTGGACGAAACGACGTGACTAATACATAAAGCCTCAAATCAAATTTCTTTCCGCCAATAAGCAAAGGATTATCGATGTATCTGCAAGAAATACCACATTGCTGACATAGCACAGCGGTTTTCACATACAAGTTCACTGGTCGGTTGGTAGTTGTACATAATCTACATATGTACATATATCAATCGAGCAGCCGTTTCCCATTTGAGAAGCATTGAGATTTACATTGAAAACATCGTACATGTTGGTTATGAGTTCAATTTAACACAGAATATAAACACATTATTAACACTGGTAATTAATAATTTAATACTGATTTTATACATAAAAAGGTAGAAAAATTTAAATATGAAAAGGCTGGTAAAGAAGAAAATAAAAGATAATTGTATTTTTAATAGGTTACTTACCATACGTAGGCAAATAAAAATTTACAAAAATTCTTAAAGAATATGGAATAACATTGGTCCCTCAAAATAAATTTAATATACAAAATTTACTAAATTATTCTGTTGTTGTTGTTGTTGTTGTTGTTGTTGTTGTTGTTTTCTAGTGCCTTGCATCTGGCAATGAAGCCATTAGCATTCGTGCTTTCCAATACTTTTGAGCTGTAGTTTCTTCTGATCTTAATGCTTCACAGGTCTTCAAGTGGTCTTCGTTCATTTTTGCTGGATCGTTACACAGGACACATATTGGCTTTCATGTAACTGTTTTCTTAACGGGCACCACTTTTACAATGTGGCAGTTTCATCACCCGACTTAAACCCCCATTTTGCAAGGGGGATCACACCTATCATTGGTCAACGGGTCCATCGGACCTAGCCGGGAGGACTAAATAGGTGGTATTTAGATCCACCGACCTTCCCCTCATGTGCCTCTGAGGGACGCTGTTGTGCTGTGATAGGCCAGCACAAATGTAAATGACATTTCCTCCATTTTAGATTAAACAGTTATACCGCTGTGATTCGGTCCCCAGAGCCTCATCTGTTAAAAGCAGGGTGCACCACGGGCAGGATGAGGATGGGAATTGGGTAGGAGAGGCTATAGGAGGCGCATCACTACCCCTTACTACCCCACTAAATTATTCTAAAAAGGATAAAATTCCAAAGTATAAAAAATCTGGCATTTATCAATTTAGCTGTTTGGATTGTGATAGGGTTATGGTAAAATTAAATGTCATTTAGAAACCAGAATGAAGGAGCATTTTAGAAATGTTTAATTCAAACAAATAGATAAATCAGCTGTGGCAAATCATTTTTTGTCATTTAATCATGAAATAAATCCAGAGGTTAAATTATTAAAACAACCTATAGATTTAATGGGTTGGGAAAATATATTCATTTTAAAAAACAGGAACCGTGTTATGAATTTTGAAATACCACCAATAGATTGTATTTATAAGTTTTTATTTTCAGAGGTTGCGACAAATAAATCTTTTAAGTTGAGCATCGGTAACTATGTTAACTTGTTTAGATAGCTTTGAAAATAAGTTGGATGCAACTTGAAACTAGTCAGCGTTTGAAGAACTTGAAATATTAATAAGATAACTGAAGCTTTTAGTTTCTAATTTGTTCTTAATTTAGATTCTGTTGCTTCACTGTTAATAGCTTCAATTTTCCTTGATATAAGTAGGAATATTACTGGCAAAAATTGATTTATAAATCTGTTACTATTATTGTATAATAAGAAACAAATGTGAGTACTGTTTGCAAAAATAAAGTTGGGTTATCTCCAAAACTTTTTTCCCCAAAAAAGGAAGAAAAAACTGCAGAAAAGCCTTGTCTCTTTAAATTTTGAGATCATACTTCAGTCCAAAGAACACTGTCCAAAGAAAAACAGTTCTACATTAATAATATCCCATATAAATACTACTTATAATGATGTTACTGATGAATCTGAAAGTAACCTCGATGCAAAAGTAACCTGGAATAGATGCCTTTACAGTGCTATGAAAGCTGGAATAGATTAAGTGGACAATGTGTGTAAAAACTCGTAATGCTTCTGGTGAACTAAAACCCTTGATCATTAGTAATTATTTGTGACTTACTGAATATTTCTGCAGTTAATACTAAAGTGGAACTATAATAATTTCAAGCTGAAGGGACAAGAAAAAAAACTTGAAATATCAAAAAATTTGAATTACACCTCCAAAATTGACATTTTAGCAATACTGGCACCCTCGTGGACCATAAAAATGAGTAATATCTGGAACGCATACATGCTTGCATAGTGACTACGTACATACCTACAGACATATTTGTATATACACAGACATGACAGACATACAGTCAGACATACAGTCAGACTTGCTGAACACTGCATGTTATTTGGTATTCGTGGAGTTGTTCTCTGCTGATAAGGTAGCCTGGCATTCCAGACATGACTTTTTTTTTTTGTCCATGGTGTACATATTTGACTGCCTCCACGTGGTTTACTAAGTAACATAGTGGCATTAATTTGCAACACATTGAATAGTAGGAAGCTTAAACAAGAGTCGCACATGTTTTAAACAAGGAATGTGGGAGCAGGTGTAGAAGCTCAAAGCCGGCAGTTAGGAAAGCTATTCCACTCCCAAATTGCATTCCAACTGAATTTTGACGAAAAAAACAACTCCAGACCTCTGCAGTAACACAAGGGTGAGGTTATATTAAATTTCCGCATTTAGATTAATTTTCGACTGACATTTCTCAACAAAAACTTCTACTTGAGGAAAATAAATTTCAAATTACATGTGATTGTTTTACATTGCTGTAATATAAAATTCAAAGGACCAAGAAAAATCTTCGAATTAACGAAGATTTTGAATTATAAAAGTTTGTTAGAGTTTATATCAAAGGCTAAGGGTAAAACAAAAGAACGATTAGTGTAAGTTTGGAGTTTTTTTTGTCTTGTTTAACGCCCGCTTTTACTACTACGGCACCGCAGGCGGTGACACAAATGATACATAGAATGAAGATGGAGCATCGACGGAATGAGATGGCGGGGGAAACTGGAGAACCCGGAGGAAACCCACCCCAGCGCCGCTTCGTCCAACACGCATCCCATATACGGTTGACTGGGATCGAACCCGGGCCGCTTTGGTGAGAAGCGAATGGTCTAACCACTCGGCTACGGCGCGACCTAGGTTTGGAGGTTGCTGTATATAAGGCAATTTCTGTTACTGGGGATTATCATCTTCATTACTGCTCCAACCAACACTATCAACACCACCTCTGTTGGTATGAAAAATTATTGGTCTTGAGTTTGAGCAACTCTTTTTAAACAAAAAAACAACCCTTTTCATATTGTAATAAAAGTCGAATTACTTACCTGGATATAACATACGATTCTTTCACAAAAGAGGGATTGAATGGTGTTTTGCTTTCTCGGGACCACCTCTTAAGTTTAGACAATTTATTGATTAAAAATATGCCAGCACCCTGCGATTTTCCACATGGTTTCATTATCCATGTGCTCTGCGGATTTTTGCGATACTCCTCCACAAACATATTATAATCTGAAATATACATGGCACTATAAGAGAACAGCTCTAAATTACCAAATCATATGAGTATTTCTACATATACAAATACTAACATTATAGTAATCGCTGAAATCTGCAGTTTGTAACAACTTATATAAGGCACATAATTACTCCATGTGAAACACCTGTTTATAACCTCTAGCATGAAACCGAAATTATAATGTGAATATATATTTGATAATGGAAAGAAACAAAAGGAGATTCTAGTCAATAGTTAAGGGGAAAACGTAATAAAGCTGAATATGTTAAAGTCTCAAGAATGGAAGCCTAGGCAGATTTAAATGAGTGATAAGGTTACAATTGTTGCTTGTACTCAGCCTTAGTTATTCAGCGGGCTGATTCCTATCTTACCATGACGTGCTATAAAGTTAGCCAATGGAAATCGCTTCCTTCGTGTTGCTAGCGCAAAAACAAATGCAACGCAAGACACTCGTCTTGAATCGAGCCGAGATAACGCACGTGCAACTTGGGAGTTGTACGTAAGCTAGCATGTGTACATAATTCGGCGGTTGCTAAAGGGTGACAAAGTTAAAGTGTTGTTGTTGTTGTTGTTGTTGTTGTTTTCTAGTGCCTTGCATCTGGCAATGAAGCCATTAGCATTCGTGCTTTCCAATACTTTTGAACTGTAGTTTCTTCTGATCTTAATGCTTCACAGGTCTTCCAGTGTTCTTCATTCATTTCTGCTGGATCGTTACACAGGACACATATCGGTGAGGCTGAGATACCTATTCTGTAGAGATGACTTGCCAAGCAGTCATGATTTGTCAATAGTCGGAAGGCTGCAACAGCTGTTTTCCTTGGTCTCTGGGGGATTATATCTGGATTGGAAAGTAGTGTAATCCATTTTTTATCTTTGGCATTTGTTTCTATTTCTTGTAGGTATGAATGACAAAAATTTTTAATGATCAAGCGTTTTATTGAGGAATATGAGAAATTGAATTTAGACTTTTGTGTTATTGTTGTGTCTTTCTTTGCAAGTGAGTCTGCAGCTTCGTTCCCCATGACTCCACAGTGTGCTGGAATCCATTGGAGATGAACAGTCTTATTAACTTTTTGGAGTTGTGTTAACATTTTGTAGCATTCTCTAATTTTTGTTGACTTCTTTGTAGTATTTGAACATATTCCCTGAATTGCAGCTTTAGAATCCGAAAGAATTACTGCCTTGTTAAATTTATTTAAGGGAAGATTTAATAATTGTCGGAGAGCAATGTATATAGCCTCTATTTCTCCATCATAATTTGTTGTGTCTCTGCCAACAGAATGATAAAAGGAAAAATGTGAACATGTAACTCCAGCTCCAGTAAGGTTTTCCTTCGAGGATCCATCAGTATATATGTGCAGCCATTCTTCTGTGGGATACCTAGTATTGATTGTTTCCAGAGCTAGAAGTTTTTGTATTTCTTTTGGTGTGTCTGATTTACTTATTTCCTCTATTAATTCCAAATTGAAGGTAGGTTGCAATAATTCCAATGGATTTTCTCTAATAAGTAGATTTTCTCTGGTGTTAGGAATGTTCAATTTGGATTTAATCCGTGTTACCTTTTCTAGGAAACTACTATGAGTTTTAAGGATTGAAGGGGGGAGGTTCTCTTCTGAGTTAAAGTGTTATAACGTTGTAGTTGAAGTTACAAAGTACATTCTATTTAAATATCGTCGGCAGTTCTCTACAAATCTGGAAATTTACAAATAAAGTGATCTGTTGGTTGATTCTTCGTTTGGTTCCATTCCTATCATAACTCGCGCATACCCTGAGACCTCTTGCTAGAGCTAGTCCGGACACCAAACACGAGATCTTATAGATCTTAAAGGCAACGTCTTCGAAGGAGAGAAGCGTTTGCGTCAAGCATCTAGATAGTTGAATCATTTAACACATTTTAATAATAATAATAATAATAATAATAATAATAATAATAATAATAATAATAATAATAATAATAATAATAATAATAATAATAATAATAATAATAATAATAATAATAAATGTATGACAAAATTTATCGTAATGGGATTCTAGGGCTGTACCGTAATGTAACTTAGGATATTAATTACACTATAACCACATTTGCTGTACTGGTTATTTATAGTAACAAATGTATAAGCTTGAGAATTATGGCAATGGATAAATACAGACACCCAAAAACATCCGAACCGCTGGGCGGTGTTTTTCCACTGCGCATACGGGAACACGGTAATGCAGCTGCTGTGCACAAGGTCATTCGGTTGACTTGTTTTTCTCTGCTCTGAAAGTACAGTATTGAGCTGACGCACTATCGTGTGGTTGAGTTATTATGTGCTTTATTATTTTGTCCTGTACTTAGTCATAAAGTGTATTATGGCTATTGCACAGCGTGCATTTATTTAGGATTCGTATGTGTTAACTCAGTCAGCTCGCCAAGTGAAAGTGCGATTTGCAGAAAGATTTCCAGGTGATCTTTGATTTCTGTATCTGAGGTAGCTTAAAACAAGGTGTGCAAGACAAACCCACACAGTCTGGAAGAATTAATATATCCGCCAGGAAATTGCCAGCATTTCTCAACGTGAACTATGGCGAGTGATGGATAGTTTCCCAAAGAGGTGCCAAAAATGTATGGGCAACGACAGTGGCCAGGTTTAGCATCTCCTATTATAACTAGGGCTAGGAAGTTCATGCATTTGCATGTTTTTTCATAGGGATTAAAAATGTATGCTTTTACATTATGTGCACGAATTACGGAATTTTCAGTTATTTGGACATGATTTTATGGTGTATATAACTGCATATTTTCTTGATTTTTGATAAATGCATATTATTTCAATACTATAGCCCCTATATTGCATATTTTAATGATCTTTATGGCTTTTTGTTACTTTTTTCTATCTGGATAATATTTTTCATATTGGCAGTACTGCACATGATGATGCGAGGATTTCAATATTATTGCCCCTATATTGCATATTTTAATTATTTTTATGCTTTTTTTATTTTTTCATCTGTATAATATTTTTCATATTGGTAGCATTTCTGAGACAATGGTTCTTTCCCATTGGTAGATAGATTTGTGTCCAGTACGAAGATAATTTTTGTTAAATCTCCTAAAAGAGTTAAGTTGTTTAGATCAAGAGCACCTAATATCCGACTTCCTCCTGCACCAGTGTTAATCGATGGGGAACATGGATCGATGCAGTTTTATATTATGCTGAGCACATAGAAATAGCCGAAGAGGTTATTAATTCATTGGACTTGAAAGATGCTTCATCAATAGAAGCTGTGCAAAATATTCTGTCAGGCACTGGGTTAAAAGAGGATCTTGGTTTCATATCTGCCCATTTTTCTTTCTTACCAACAGCCATAACGGCATTTGAAGCTGTAGGATCTCCTTTGCATCAGTCACTTACTGTCTTTGAAAAAACAATATGTGATCTAAGTTTGGTTCCTGGTAGCATAAAACAAAAGGTGAAAGAGAAAGTGAATTATGTAATTTCAAAAAATTATGGCTATAAACAGATGTGCGGTATTCGAGACATCCTCAAAAGAAAACCATGTCTCACCAAGAGACTTGACTCTCTCTCTCTCTCTCTCTCTCTCTGTATGTGTGTGTGTGTGCATGAAGCAGTTAGCATCATTTAAATATGCCCGATAACATCTTGTGACGTGGGGAGAAGTTTTTCACGTTACAAAAGTGTTTTGCGAGACAACAGACGATGTTTTACAGTTGAAAATTTGTGCAAAGTGTTGGTTGTGAACTGCAATTTAGCAGTTAATACTAGCAGCGGGACCACTTGTGCTTCAACCTCTAAAGAATAAGGTAACTTTATTTATTATTTATACTAACTCGTCTTGTCTACTGCAAGGGAACATTAATTGTTTTAATTAAATAGTGCATATTTCTTGGCATATTTTAAAGTTTTTAAGGGTTTGTGTGTTTAAAAAACACCAACAGTATGTTTGTTGGCATAAATAAATAATAATTACCATTCTGAAGGTTATTTAATCCTGGGATATAAAGTACTTACAATAGTAAGTCACCATTGGGGTAATTTGTCTCTGATGTGAGACTGCCTTTGTGGTTTACCAGGAGAAATACGAACTGGGTTGAGAATATAATGTCATTCTGGCAGTTTGTCACAATAGCTCAGTCGTTAGAGCAGCCGCCCGGTAAGCGGAAGGTCTGTGGTTCAAATCCCAGTTGTGGCATTGAATTTTTAAGTTCCAGTTCTACCTCTCAAACTTTGCCCACACACGGCTTGTGTGTTTAAAAAACACTAACAGTATGTTTGTTGGCATAAATAAATAATAATTACCATTTTAAGAGCATATTTGCATGCATATTTCAGTGTTTTTTAGGGCATGTACTTCCGTGCCCTAATTATAACATTGGTAAGTAAAGCCCTTAAAAGTAGTTTTAAAAATGTATGGTCTCATCCGCACTGTTCTATGACAATGGCAGTCGGCGACGAGTACCGAGGACGCGCACAGACAAAACACAACGCAGCTGGTTCGGAGTCTTTTGGATCACCCGTTATTTAGGGCACTTGCGATAGTTGTTGTTGTAGTGTTTAACGCCCGCTTTTACTACTACGGCACCGCAGGCGGTGACACTGATGACACATGGACTGAAGATGGAGCACCGGTGGAATGAGATGGTCGGGGAAACCGGATCACCCGGAGAAAACCCGCCCTGACGCCGCTTCGTCCACCACGAATACCACATGCGGGTCCCAGGGATCGAACGCGGGCCACCTAGGTGGTAGGCGAGCGCGCTAACCGCTCGGCCACGGCGTCGCCATTTGCGATAGTGAGAGCACTAATTTTCATATTGTTATGTTATCAACTTACAAAACCTTTTAGCACAAAAATGATTACGTGGTTTCGTTAAGATGCAGCAAGGAGCGTTCTTTTCTCGCAGTGTGCCTTAAACACAGTTTTTAGCCAGTATACAGAACCATAAAACACTTAGTGCTTACATAAAGTAGGTTCACCTTTTTCAAAGTCAGTAGAATTAGCATTAAAATGCTTTGTCAATAGATATTTACCTACAGAGGTATTTTTTAGCTGTGGCGAATGGACGATAGCTGCTCAGTAGTTTATGGACGAGTTCAATTTTGTATTTATAGGACATAGGGGTGTCAGATTAGTATCTCCCCGACTTCCGTGCAGTCAACATTGGGAACATGTGAATAAGTACCGCCCGCATTGTTAGCAGTGTCTTGTTTATTTCCAGGAAAGAAACGGAGACGTTATCCCCACCATCAGTTTGCGTGACGTCACTCGCGCTGATCCTACCAAGGTTATTAGCCACGTTTAAAAATACCTCTGTACTTTTGAAAATAGACACCCACTTATCTATGTAATAACAAAAGTAAAAATTTATGTAACTCATGTTTGGATTACATTTGATACTGACCAGCAGGAAGCACGAAAGTGACTGGAATGAAATCAAGATGCACATAGCGACCAGGTACCTCTCGTTCAGCCAAAGGGTCCTTTTCTCTTTCCAGCTCCTTACGGTACCGTTTGATGTTTTTCACCAGCAAGTCCTTTCGTGAGAGTTCATAATGATTTGGAAAATGGCAGATTATTCTGAAAGATAGATGATATTTGTGTGAGCCTAAATAGTGCTTATGGCGCTTATCAGTTAAGGGAATGGTTCATTAATAAGCCTGCAAATTGTATTTTTAAATGCTTATTTCATTTTATTTGATTTATAGTATTTCGTAGTATATTTTCCTGAAAATAATTGTAATATGTGTATTGCATGACTTATAAAAAGTTCAAAACTAAACCTTCGCTAAAAAAATATTAAAATGGGTAGCAAAGAGCAAGAAATAAAAATCTGACGTTTTGCACTCACACGATTTTCTCTACTCTTGCACTAACCATTCTTACAAACTCTTACTCCTATATCTTCTTCGTGTTAGTCGAGATAAACATTTGCAGAAATTATCTTATTATCTTCTTGTAGGTGCAAGGAGAATATTGGAATATGACTTTAAGCGAACGCTAAATCTCCGTTCTCTTTGCACGGCTAACATAAACGAAATGAACAACGATGTTCCATTTGACACAAGTAGGTATGTTCTCCAAAACTCACACAAATAACAAGGAATATCTCCGAAATGGTACTCTCTACAAAAAAAATTATTTGAACATAAATGGTGTGTTTTAGCAAGATCTACAGAGGTATTTTTTAGAGGTGGCGTGTGTCGTAATGTTGCGCAGTAGTTCATGGTCGAGTCCACTTGTCTATTGCAAGATAAAAGGGGTGTCTGGTTAGTATCTCTTCGACTTCTAGCCAACTAGCCAGCCGGCTGCTGGTGGAAACTTACCCCCACCATCGCTTTGCGTGATGCTCGGATATGCGCGAGTGACAAGGTCACGCGCCACCTCTAAAAAATACCTCTGTACATGTTTTATACTGCAAGATTTTGTCTATCTCTTACGGTTTACCAGTTATGCAAAAGACATCCAGAGTAAACAGGACTACATAGGCTATAGCCAGAAAATTCAAGATATACATTTCATTTGCCTTAAAAATATCTTAAACATATGGCATTTAATCAAAATCATTAGAGCCATTTTCAAGGAAATAAAAATTTTCGAAAATTTTTCCATGTAAAGGGTAGTTTAGGGTGGAGCTATTTTCTTCAAAATCTTCGTGTTGTATCCTTGAAAGACATTAAACTTAAATACCAACTTTGGTTTTTAACTGACTTTTCGTTTTTGAGTTGTGCTGTCCACAGACTGACAGACACAGACGCGCGCGCGCTGACCCTTTTCTAAAAATATGATGTGTTGCACTCACATGGCTTTTTCTGCTCTTGTACTAACCATTCTTACAAACTCTTATTCCTATATCTTCTTCCTGTTAGTTGAGATAAACGTTTGCAGAAATTATCTTATTGTTTATCTTCTTACAGTACAAGGAGAATATAGGATTACAGTAGACTTCGAGCGATAGTTCAAATGTTTTAAAGCTTTCAAATTCCGTTCTCTCTGCACGGTTAGCATATAAAAAATGAATAACGATGTTCCATTTGACAGAAGTATAAGTTCTCCAAAACTCACACAACTAACAAGGAATAACTCCGAAATGGTTCACTCTACAAATAATATATATATTCAGACATAAATTGTGTGTTTTAGTGAGTTTTACATTTTTTGTATCTTAAGAATTCGTCTATCTCTTACGGTTTACGAGTTATTTACAGGCCACCCAGAGTAAACAGGACTACATAAGCTAAAGCCAGAAATTCGAAATATACATTTCATTTAAATAAGGAAATAATGAAGCTATTAACAGTGAAGCAACAAGAATCTAAAGTAAGAACAAATTAGAAACTAAAAGCTTCACTTATCTTTGTAATATTGCAAGATTTTATGCAGTTAACACGCTTCAAGTTGACTCCAACTCGTTCTCAAAACTTACTAAGATAAGTGAAGCTTTTAGTTTCTAATTTGTTCTTACTTTAGATGCATTTCATTTGTCATACAAATATCTTAAACATACTACATTTTAATCAAAATCGTTAGAGGCATTTTCAAGAAAATAAAAATTTTCGAAAAATTTTCCATGTAAAGGGTAGTTTAGGGTGGGGCTATTTTCTTCAAAATCTTCATGTTGCATCCTTGAAAGACATTAAACTTCAATATCAACTTTGGTTTTTAACCGACTTTTCGTTTTTTAGTTATGCTGTCCACACACACGCACACGCACACGCACACGCGCACGCGCACGCGCACACGCACACCCACGCGCACGCGCACACGCACACCCACACCCACACCCACACCCACACCCACACACATACACACACACACACACACACACACACACACACACCTTTTTCTAAAAATGCATTTTTATTCAGGGGGCTTCAAAGTTGACATCGATTTTTGGGTGGAATACAATATTTCCTCTACTTATTACTATATGTAGTAGAGAAAGTAAAAAGTGTGGGTTCATTGATTTGCAATTATAATAACTTTTCCGCTTTTTACAGTTATTTTTGCAGTTCTAGTTCTTTTCTGGTGCTTTTAAAGACAACTTGGTGTGTTTTCATTCCCCGAGTTGGCATCTGTTTTTCCTTTGCAGCCTGAGCCACTGTTTATGAAATGAGTCGCTATGTCGAACATAGATGACCCTACGGGGAGTGTTCAAAATAAACATCACGTTTATAAACTTTTCAACCCTGAGCTTATTTTTTAATGTAAAAGGTGAGTCAATTAATAACACTAAACAACACTTAAAACATAATTTTCCGGAACGCGTTTCGAAGGTTAGCTTTCCTCCATTATCAACCGGACAATAACTGGGTTTTCATGGTGTTTCATGGTGCAGATGGCGATGCTTCTGATGTTTCTTCTGGAAACGGTTCAAGGCCTAATTACCTTGGGTTCAAGGAATTTTTGAAAATATCGTTCTGAGGAATGTCGAAATTAAATACTCGGTTTCTATTTTTTAAAATGAAGATTTGTTCCCATGTGGACAGTTCTTGTTTTCCGGTTATGTGTTTGAGGAGTTTCGGTTCTAGCTTTATGTCATGATTTTTTGTCCAAAAGTGAAACACAACTGCTGATTTTTCTAATTGTTCACTCTTGATGTTCCTAACGTGTTCCTTGGATCTATTTTCTAAATTTCTTTTGGTTTTTCCTATGTATATTTCATTACAATCACTGCATTCAATTTGGTATATGTCGGATTTTTTGTTAGGTGGAATAGCATCTTTGATGTTTGAAAGTAGTAGGTTTTTTATGGAGTAATGGTTTACTGCTGCTAGCTGAATGTTGTATTCCTTGAACACTTTTTTTAAAATTTATCAAAGGCCTATGGATGATACATGAATTTTTTGAATGTCATTTTTGTTTTTGCTGCTTCTTTTACTAATTTGTTCTTTTCTGCTCGTTTTACCTTTTTATCTACTAATTCTTTGGGGAAGCCGTTTTTTGTGCTATTTCAATTATTTTGTAATATTCTGTTTTGTATTCTTCAGCTGAAAGAGGGATCGATCCCAGGGACCCGCATGTGGTATTCGTGGTGGTCGAAGCGGCGTCAGGGCGGGTTTTCTCCGGGTGCTCCGGTTTCCCCCGCCATCTCATTCCACCGGTGCTCCATCTTCATGTATCATCAGTGTCACCGCCTGCGGTGCCGTAGTAGTAAAAGCGGGCGTTAAACACTACAACAACGAAAGAGGGATGTTCACCAATCTATGTGTTAAACTATTGAAAATTGCTTGTTTGTGGCTTCTTGGATTGTAACTATTAGCTTTTATGTAGTTGTCTGTCTGCGTTGGTTTTCTGTGAATACCGAAATTTATTCTCTCCTTGTTTTTGATTAATTTTAGATCTAAAAATGGTAATTTATTATCTTTTTCTACTTCCACTGTGAAATTTATACTTTTGTCCTGTATGTTCAGAAGTTTTAGTGTATCACTGATGTGTCTTTTTGGAACTATTGCAAATATGTCATCCACATATCGCTGCCAGAGTTTGAACATCCACGGGAAACCTTTTGTGATCCTTATTTCCACTGAACTCATGTAAATATCTGCTAAGAATGGTGAGAGAGGGTTGCCCATTGCTAAACCTGAAGTTTGTCGGAAATACTTTGTTTGGAACTGGAAGAAATTTTGTTCTGTGCATAATTTGGTGAGTTCTATGTATTCTACAATTTCTGATGATGACATTCCAAGTGATTTGAGCCAATTTTTGATCAGTGATAGGAGTTTTTCTGTTGGTATACTGGGAAATAGTGACTTTACGTCAAAGGAGACAAGGGTGTCCTCTTCTGTTAATTTGAAGTCTTTGATGTGTCCTATCAGTTCATAACTGTTTCTTATGCTTAAACTTTGGAATTTAGGAAATGAATTACATTTATTAGATAGCCATTTTGCCAGTTTGTAAGTTGGTGAATCTATGCTGCTAATTATGGGTCTCATGGAGATGTCAGGCTTGTGTATTTTGGGTAAACCATAGAGTCTAGGTACGGTTGGGTTATTTGGTTTAATTGCATATTTGTTTGGTATTATGCTGGAATTTTGTAATACCAAACAAATACCAACAAACGCATCGAAGTTTGAGAACGAACGGTTGTGATAATTTGATAAGATTCGTTTTGGTATCTTAATGCGGAAGGTATGCAACCCTTTAGCCATCTGTGTACTGCAGATGAATGACCTGAGCACAAAGACATTCCCACCCATGCACTACATTCCTCCATAGAGTCCTTGATGCCATCTTGCTGCGTTACTTGTGTAGTTTCCAGTACAGTAACGTTTTAACAGCAGTACGACACATCAGTAAACAGCTGCGGAAATGGCCGACATGAGCTCCAGCACACTTGGATGTAAATATGCGGAATCACCTCAACGTCGCATTCCAGATCGATGGATTGCTGGAGGTGGACCAGTTCCATGGTCCGTACGGTCTCCAGATCTGACACTTCTCGACTATTTTGTGTGGGGTTTTATGAAGAGTGTGATGTATGGCACTCCTGCAACTCCTTATTGCTTCAGTCCACAGAGCTATTGAAAATCTTCAAAGACAACCGCACGTATTGCGTCATGTGCATGAGGCTCAGCACCGCCGTTATAAGCCATGCAATGACGGAGGTACACAGTCCGAAGCCCATTTGTAATGTGGACAGCTTGATGCGCCCAAGCTGTAATCTTCCTGACGTGGGTTCCTTCTTGAAAATCGATCAGTTTGCCATCCCGCACAACATACTAAGCGTTGTCCATGTTTTTTGTGACATCCTGTACATAAGCGCACGCTACTCTATACAGTTTCTAAAGAGTTTGCTGATAGCGTAAAAAGATCATTTAATTGTTCATTATCCTTAAACCCATGAGAACTCTCAGTTATTTTATACCACCATTTCACTCCAATTGGGACATATAGACAAGGTTACTGCTACTACGAGTATAAAGTAATGGCATTGCATTTTTATGTGTTCTTGATTATTTATTTCTAATTGTGCTAATAAGAACAGGTAACGCAGTGAATCAATATAAATTATGGTGGTTACTTACTGATTATCGGACATACGGTAGCCACTATCCACACTGAATAGAGCCCTACACGTATGAGTTCCAGTCCTGCAAAGAAAACACGAAACTTTAACATTGTATTGCAATAACTTAATTAGTGACAACGTAAAATCAACACTATTTAGGAATTGAATCCCTTTTGATTACAAACAAGAAGATATACGGGGTCTTTCACAAGTAACTGGGCATTCAAAAACTTAACCAATTTTAATTATTTTTGGAAATCTACATATTTATTAATACAGATACTTCCCGGTGCCATGCAGTCGATTCAGTTCCCGATGTGTCCACCAAAGCCCACTAGAGAGCGTTTTTGTGCAATGAACATCGCTGCTATAGGCTTTATTTTGTGGCGTTTGTTTTTTTCATTTGTTTAAAGGCGCGGAGTGAAAAAACAAATTACCACGTACTCTCATAACTTAACTACAACGAAGAAACATCGTTGCCTGGTTTGAGATCGGGAAACCTGTGACTGAAATTCAGTGTTTGTTCCAACGACAGTTTGGTGCATGATGCCGGGTGCCTAACAGGGAGACCATCTTTGCAGGTGGTGAAAAGTCTCAGGAAACAGGATCCATATAAGAGAAGATCAGGTCGGCTTTCTGCAACATGTGAAAAACATATAGCAAATATCCATGGTGTTTTCATTAACAGGCCGGCCCAAATGACCTAGGTGTCGACGGGCCCTTAAACCCCTACTTACTCACTCACTCACTCACTAATAGCCCAAAACATCAGTCTCTAAAACTGCTCTGTTATTGAGCATTTCTCCTGCTTCTGTATGGCGTATGTTTCAGAAAACGCTAAATTTGCAGTCATATTGGATACAAATTCTTCAGGCTCTTCATGCGAACGACTATAGGAAACGGCAGATGTTTTGTGAAGTTCTACGAGAAATGGTAATAATGGATCCAGAACTATGGAGCAAACTTTTCTGGTTTGACGAGGCAAATGCACTCTATACGGCACTGGGAAATGTTTTTTATTAATACATATGTACAGCATATTAAAAAAATTAAAATCGGTTAATTTTTCGAATGTCCAGTTACTTATAATAGACCTGGTACTTTTCACGTTCAATTCTAAGTTAAATAGTTGGCCTCCTATTAAAAACTGATGTGTTGCATTTTCATGATTTTCTATACTCACTCATTTACTATCTATTTTTACAAAGCTTATCCTGCTATCTACTTCTTATTAATCGAGATAAAGTTTCATTTGCACATTTACATATTTCGTTGCAGACCAGGAAAAAGAAGGCTAAAGCGATTATTACATTTTTAAAACTGTGTCTATCTCTGATGACTCTTTGCATGAGCACGACAAAAACGAATAGCGAATTCCTATGTAAAAAGAAATGTGCTGTGTTCACTCAAATGACTTTCTCTGTTGTTTGTGCAAACTATTCTTAAAAACACTTCTCTGCTGTCTGCTTCATATTGTGACAAAATGACAATGTGACAAATCACACTCCTGACACCAGTGTGACAAATACATTTTCAGCTACTTTATTTCTCTTCTAAAATCGAATCACAAAAACACAATCCTTTTTTTTATCGATAACACGATCTACAATTATTCTCTGACCTTGCCACTCAGTTATTCTGTCCGATCGTAACTTGACACATACTTCACTGTCTTTCAGTTCTACTCCCGTGTCCTACAAACTGCTTCCGAAGATAGAAGCACTATAAACTGCTTCAGGCAACAAAGAACTCCGACGGGACAATTAAATGTCTAAAACTGTCTCTTACGATACACACTGAAACTCTCTCAACATTAACTGTGCACAACAGAAACTTAAAAATTATTGCAACAAAAACTGGAATCTCTGCCGCTACATTCGCTTATATAGCCGAGAATGGCGTAGCACGGATTTTTCTCTAAATCCAACTTTTCGTGAACAAGTAGGTCCGTGAATAATTTCAAAACTCTCTGGAGCGCTGCATTGTCGTTGGGCAGCGTATTTACAAGCAGTGGTGTGAGGTAGCTTGACCTCGAGCTTCTTTACGGGCGCCGACCGCCGTCACACTATTTATCAAGATAGATATTTGTAGAAATGTCCTATTACGTGTTTCCTTGTAGGTGCAATGAGAATATGAGAACAGCCTATTGTAAATGCACTAAGCCAAAGAAGTCGCAGAACCAGCAGTTCTTCCTGACTTCACTCTTAGCGACATAACAGCCAGAAAAATCTGTGACAATTGATCAGTGAACCTAACGGAAACCGTCCATAACATACTTATATGTACCTCCACATTTAGTTATATGCATTATAGTACCTGTCTAGAAATTGTGGTATTACTTACCAGTAGAAGTTCCAGTCATCATCTGGACCAACTTGAAGCCAACCACGTTTCTCAAAGTTGGAGACGATGACTGATTTGTCAAAGTCGGTGCAATATGTGAGACGCATTCGGTCTCCTGCCGCAGCAGCGAACCTTTTCGTAAACCGAAACAAAGAGAAGAACATTATACCAAAACAGAATGACAGTGCTTGTATTTGAAGGGTCCAGGGAAAAAAGCAGGCAAGTTACTTTTTTCTTCAAAATGAGTGAGATGCCATTTGATTCTCCATGGAAAGGGCTATCTCTCACAGGTATAAAAAGTAAGTTAAAGTTTAGGATGGCAAAAATAGCCGTTTATTTCTCTACTTTACATCAATTACGTTAACTTTTGATCTGTTTATATATTATGTATTTTTAACCACTAAAATCCAAGACCGCTTGACCGATAAGCGAGAAATTCGGCACGTGTATTTATTTTTTCATGGAGAAGGTTGTATATTATTGTTTGCATAGTAAAATTATACAATTTATTGCATTCTCCACTTGCTTTTCTTTTATGAAACACATTTACATGACCTTCTCTACTCGCCTTCAACATACAATTCATTAAGTTTTCTAAGATTGAAATAGAAATGTAACATATTACATTCACACGGTTTTCTCTATTCACTTTATATCCTTTTTATGTCCTCTTCTACACACAATTTATACAGTTTTCTATATGTTTGAAATAGAAATACTACCTAGTACATTCATATAGATTTCTCTACTAACGTTTCTTTTACGTAACATATTCACATAGCTTTCTCTACTCACTCTGCTACAAAAAAATTCTTACAATTTTTCTGCATGATTAAAATAGAAATGCAACGTCTTATATTCACACGGTTTTCTCTTCTCACTTTTCTTCCTGTTGTATTTATGGTTGTTCAACAGTGCTTTTGTGTAGATTCTAGCCAGCGCTTTTTTATTCATTTTATTTTTTATACTATTAAAAGAGCTTTAATTTACTCTAGCTATTGGGAAATGCAACTGAAGCCTCAAGGATATACCATCAAATCACGTGCAGTGCCGGGTATTTTAACTAGTGAATTATATTATTGCTAATTTTCTGCTTTATAGGTGTAAGTAGAACACGGGAATACAGTAGGCTTTAAGCGATAGTAAACTCTTTTAAGACCTGATCGCTATGTGATGACTTTGAAATCCGTTCTCTTTATATGGCCGGGAGATAAAATGATTAACAGCTTCCCATTTGAGAAAAGTATAAGTATTGGAATATTCAGACAAATAACAAGGAATATCTTTTCAGTGGTTCAGTCTCCCCTCCCCCCCCCCCCCCCCCCCCCAAAATGCGTTTGACATATATTGTGTTTTAACGAGATCTACATCTTCGTGCACTAAGATTTTGTCTATTTCTTACGGTTTACCGGTTGTGGAAGAGCCACCGAAAATGAGGAGGACTTCTGAGGACATTCACAGAAAGTTCAAATATACGTTTCATTCGTCGTGAAAATATCTTAAACACATGGTACATTAATCAGAACTGTTGGAGCCATTTTTACTTTCTCTACTGGTAAGTAGGGGAAGTATTCTATTCCACCCAAAAATTCGATGTCGAGGTTTCACCGGAAATATATGTTTTGAAAAACCTTCCAAAAAAAAAAAAAAAGCATTTTTAGAAAAAAAGGTCCGCGTGTGTGTCTGTGTACAGCATAGCTCAAAAACGAAAAGCCGGTTAAAAACCAAAGTTGGTATTTAAGTTTAATGTCATTCAAGGATGCAACAATAAGATTTTGAAGAAAATAGCCCCACCGTAAACTACCCTTTACAAGGAACATTTTTCGAAAATTTTGATTTTCTTGAAATGGCTCTAACGATTTTGATTGAAATGCTATATGTTTGAGATATTTTGATGACAAATGAAATTTATATCTTGAATTTTCTGGCTATAGCCCCTGTAGTCGTATTTACTCTGGACGACTTTTGAATAACCCGTAAACTGTTAGAGATAGACCAAATCATACTATACAAAGAATGTAGATCTTGCTAAAATACACAATTTATGTCCAAATACATATTTTGTAGAGTGAACCTTTTCGGAGATAAGCCTTGTTATTTGTGTGAGTTTTGGAAAACAAACTTTATCAAATGAAACATCGTTATTCATTTTGTTATACTTTAGCCGTGCAAAGAGAATGGAATTTCAAAGCTTTAAAAGATTTGACTATCGCTCAAGAACTACTGCATTCCCATATTTCCCTTGTGCCTACAAGGAAATACACGATAAGATAGTTTCCAAATGTTTACCTTACCTAACATGAAGAAGATAAAGGAATAAGCTGCCAAATGTTCCACATGAAATGTTCCACAATGTCTTTCAAATTTTGTACAGAAACATTCAATGCTATAATATGCACCATTGTGGGAGTGATTTGTCTTTACTGTCACTGGAAGCATATGATTTAGATAATCAACTATCATAAAGAAACTAGTGAAACAATTTGATAAGTTACACTCACATGACTTTCTCTACTCTTGTACTAACCATCTTACAAACTCTTATTTTTATATCTTCTTCACGTTAGTTGAGATAAACATTTGCAGAAATTATCTTATTCCTTGTAGGTGCAAGGAGAATATGGGAATACAGTAGGCTTTGAGCGATAGTCAAATCTTTTAAAGCTTTGAGATGTCATGCACGGTTAACATGGAGAAAAAAAATCTAATAATGCTGTTCCGTTTGACAGAAGTATGTTCTCCAAAACTCACACAAATAACAAGGAATATCTCCCAAATGGTTCACTTTCCAAAAAGAAAAACAATACTGGTGATTTGGTGTATTTTAGCAAGATCTACACTTTTTGTGCAGTAAGATTTGATTTATCTCTTATGGTGTACCAGTTATGCTAGTCATCCAGAGTAAACACGACTACATGGGCTATAGCCAGAAAATTCAAAATATACATTTCAATTGTGACAAAAATATCACAAACATATGGCATTTTAATCAAAATCGTGAGTAATTTTCGAGAAAATCAAAATTATCGAAACATTTTCCACGTAAAGGGTAGTTTAGTGTGGGGCAATTTTCTTGAAAATCTTCGTGTTGCATCCTTGAAAGACACTGAACTTAAATACCAACTTTGGTTTTTAAACCGACTTTTCGTTCGCGCGCACACACGCACACACACGGACCTTTTTCTAAACAAGCTTTCTTTCTGGATTCAGGGGGCCTCAAAACATATATTTCCGGTGAAATCTCGACATGGAATTTTTGGTTGGAATACAATACTTCTTACGTGAAAGTGAAAATACAATTTTTGGCCAAAATTCTTAAACTTTGAGTTAGGTAACATTAAGAATGATATGATCAGTAAGATTTGGTTAAACATGCTGTGATGTTAGCCAATTATTTTATGCAGACGGGGAAAAAAAAAATATATATATATATATATATATATATATAATGTTTGAAATGAAATGGAGATATTGTATGTTTAATCATATTTTGCATTTTTTCATTGATTCTGAGCAGGTGAAAAGTATGAATCTTTTGAAACGTGTACATGTTTATCTGTGGAAATGCCGTGAAATTACCATCCCTTGATTTAAAAGTTTGCCTCACGTTATTAGGGGGTGTTAAGAAATATGTACTGGCCCTAATAGAAGTTCATTGTATATATGAATAATGGTGCTCTGGGACACAAAGTAATACATTCGCAGTTCCTAGTCTATACTCCTTGACAATGTGAAACTGCAATAATGTTTGTGGAAGTACCAATTTGCACCATACCTGCTGTACATGACTCCGTTCCCATATTTTCTGCTCTCGATGATATTCACCGCCATTGTTGCTATGACAATCACAATAAACACAGCTGCCGGTGCAATCGATTACGGCACGCTAAAACCATCTAACAAACGTATGTGGGTGCATCTAGGATGATCTTATGAGCCATTCATTCATTCACCATTGAAAATCACCATTGTTCCTGATCGACTTGAGCAAAGCCTAATTTGAGTTCGTAAAGTATTAAAATACCGTAAAGCGGTGTTACTTTGACTCCCTGGGATACTTTGACCAGATTCTCCGAAAAACATTCAGAACCTCTCTTTCTGAATGCATTCTGCTGTATCGATAATTTCCCATGCTAATAGTATCGTTTGAACCCAGCAGATGTTTCTGGTGAGTTTGTAATTTTTATTTCTGTAAAGCTTGTCACCATGTTCTTCGTTAGAAAACAAACACAGTTTTCCCACAAAAAATAAACGTGTGCTAAATTGATAAATATATCACATTTACATCAACCAGGTCCCAACGTAACTTATACAGATATGTAGTACATTGCATTAACATCTAATAGGTACATTTTCACCATAAATATAATGTGGATTTATATTACCAATGACAATTCTTCATAGATACATAACCATGCATTTCAGAATCGGGGATACTTTGACTACCGGTCAAAGTTGCCATAGCATGTACCCCAATATAGTTATTAGTGTTTTTTTAAAATGCAACACATATCTGCCAACCACTGTTCTATTCTAAGAGCCTTAAAAGAAATGCTGAAGGAATATTCTGGACAAATGGAAGTCAGGGTAGTAGAAAAGCTCGCAGATAATCACTAAGGAAGCTTTTCCTAGACTATTAAATGAGCTTTTTGAAGATGTCTGTGGCACAAAGAACTCAAACCTGTCACTAAACTTAGTGTCAGGTTTCAAAAAGTGTGGGATATTTCCTTTAAACTAACTCAGATAGACCTTATCCTCTCAAAACCAGACATGCTCAAAAGAGGTTACACATTTAAGTTGAATGAAATTGAGGGTTTTAATTTGTAGGAGTATTAATTTATTTACTTGTATAATTTAAATTCCAAGTTTGGAATGTCATTTGAAGTGTTATTTTCATTTTTTGGTTACTAACAAAAATGTTTTTGTGATCAAAGTTTGCATACTAAAGTTTAAATTTGAACTTCATATGCTTTTGTATACAAATAGGTGTTGTGGTCAAAGTATCCCCAATTGTCGGATAACTTTGACCATCCAGGTTTTTCTCAAATTACCTTCATATTATAAATAATGAAAATACTCAACTAATCATGATCATAACCGTTGAGGCCCCCCAATAGAAATTTAACAAATGAAGTTATAGACAATAGCCTAGATTCTATGGTATGATGAAATTTAAAATTGCTCAAAGTAACCCCGCTTTACGGTACTTAAAAGGATTAATAGAGCTTATGTAATAGAATGCGAGAACACACTTGGTCATAAAAGAACATGCAAGCCAAAAAGGTTTTGACTTGTCATTGAGAATGTCATGAAGTAGAAAATAGTTTGCTGTTACACAGAAGATGCATATAAAATAAGACAAATGCCGCTGTCTGGTAGGCTCGTGGTGAGCCTATATAGATGTGGTTGCTGTGTGATTGCACATTACATTGGAGGCGTCTAATTCATAATGTAAACTGCACTAATTCATGTACAGCATGAAAATCACGCTAGTTGTTTTCATATCTAGGTGTTAGCTACACTGGGACACGGATGTATAGAAGGGTTTAAGTTACAATCACTTTCTGCTACTGGAGATCAAATAATTGAGAACTTTTAAAACAGCATTCGCAAAAATGTGGCAATAATCTGCCACAGAAACAATCAATAGAGGCTATGAACACAACCTTTCAACAAGCCCCTTTCCTCCCAGGTAGTGGAGCTAATTTCTGATCTGCCGGACACTCCTTGAATGCTCTGGGGATCCCTTTTGTTGCCGTTTGATTATTGTTAATCACGTGTTCGCTAGCGTGAGTGGGATGGGGAAGCTTGACCTTGAGCGCCTTGTTACGCGCCAAACTAGTGTGGTTGGGCAACCCGGCCCCGACCATCGTTTGTTTTGTTGCCGCTGCCGTGGGCCAACGTCACAATATTTAAGTTTTGTTTCCATTGTGTTAAACACAGTAATTTCACTTATTAAGTGTGATTACGAGAACCATCTTGGGCATGGATTCATAAAAGTCCAGTGTTGCAGTAGTGAACAGTATTATCACTTGCAAAAGTTCACAACCACTTGCCAACCTCTCCCAAACAGTACCACATGACTTACGGAAATTGGAAGCAATACAACTGTTTATACAAAGTCTGAGGTTATAAACAGTTTCACCAGTGCAAACAAAAGCCAAGTAACTGAAAGACTGAAAGAAACAAATGAACAACAAAAGAAGAGCCCGCCTGAGCCTGCCTCTGTGATATGGGGATATCGTATCTGCCTTACATTCAAGAGGTTCAAAGTTCGACTCTCGGCTAGTATGAGCTGCCTGGATAAAGTTTTCCCGGAGTTTTTATACTCAGAAGATGAAGATCGGGTAACTTTAAGCTCTATAGATCCCAGGCTCATTTGAGCATCATTTCATCAATTTCATTCATCGTAAGATATGACCTACCGGGTTAAAAGAGGTTAAAACTTTTAAAAAGGGGGAAAAAATAGAATTAAGTGTTCTAAATCCTCACTTAATCAAGGAATTCAGAAATATCACCTTCTACATAACGCGTATTGCAAACAGCACACAACAAACTTCTCTGCACATTCAGTTATCTCGGATGCACCTAATCATAACAGATATCAAATCTTGACTCGAGATGTTACTGATAACTCCGATACAATTGAAGAACCTGGAATAAGAATGCCACCTATCTGCCTATCATTCAAAAATATCCATTAATCATAAACGCAGCAAAACGTAATCCAGCTGTCATACTGAAATGAAAGGATTATTCACCAAACTATACATGTCAGCTTCTGAGCATTTCAGCGCTACCTGCATATTCTAGCTCCATAAATCAAAGCACTTAAAATATCCTACAAAAAAACATGTTATTACTTTCTCTACTACGTTTAGTAAAGTAGGGGACGTACTGTATTCCACCCAAAAATTCTATGTCAACATTTCACCGGAAATATATGTTTTGAGGCCCCCTGAATAAAAAACAAAGCGTTTTTTAGAAAAAGGTCCGTGTGTGTGTCTGTTTGTCACTCAATCTGTGGAGAGCATAACTCAAAAACGAAAAGTCGGTTAAAAACCAAAGTTGGTATTTAAGTTTAATGTCTTTCAAGGATGCGACACAAAGATTTTGAAGAAAATAGCCCCACCCTAAACTACCCTTTACATCGAAAAGTTTTCGAAAATTTTGATTTTCTTGAAAATGGCTCTAACGATTTTGATTTGAGATATTTTTATGACAAATTAAATGTATATTTTGAATTTTCTGGCTATAGCCCCTGTGGTCGTATTTACTCTTGATGACTTTTGCATAACTTGTAAATCGTAAGAGATAGACCAAATCTTACTATACAAAACTTTAGTCTTGCTAAAATACACAATTTCTGTCTCGATAAAGTTTTTTGCAGAGTGAGCCATTTCGGAGATATTCCTTGTTATTTGTGTGAGTTTTGGAGAACTTACGCTTCTGTCAAATGGAACATCGCTATTCATTTTGTGATGCTGGCCGTGCAAAGAGAACGAAATTTGAAAGCTTTAGATTTGACTATCGCTCAAAGTCTACTGTATTCCCATATTCTCCTTGTACCTACAAGAAGATAAAAAATAAAGATAATTTCTGCAAATGTTTACCTCAACACGAAGAAGGTCTAGGAATAAGAGTTTGTAAGAATGGTTAGCACAAGAGTAGAGAAAGTCATGTGAGTGCAACACATCAGATTTTTTTTTGTAACGTGATTATAAATGCATTTAGACAGGCTTATTGAATTTATATCAAAATGCTGACTGTATTTGTGTTCTTTGTTAAATAGTACTTGTAAATGTAGCATTATCTTTTAGAGTACATTAGCTGTGCTTTAATCCCGTATTAGATACGAATTTGCTTTGTCATGTATAGAGAAACTTCACATTCTGTATACCTTCTTTTGAGGATGGTATCACTGTCATGTTTACTTGTGGAGAACAATTTCATTTTGATTGTCTTATTTAGGCGCCTTCCTGACGACAGCTGCAATTTATGACACCATTAGTTTTCTTTCAGGCCGATAATCCACAAAAGAGCACAATTGTTTTAGAAAAATGAAGGGGAAGACTTTTATTTACTTGTGTATTAAAGTCAATTACTATTGTGTTAGCTCGTGACGGATGATAACAACAACAATAATAATAACAACAACAACAATAACAACAATAACAATAATAATAATGAAGAAGACGAAGATGAAGCACAACAAGAAAAAAGAAGGTCCACTATTAGGAAAATCTGTATTCCTTTATGTCAGCATTGTTTTACCCTAAAATACGTGGTTTTGATTCATTCTTCTGCAGTGTTAACTATAGAAAACTGCTTCTTCATTATTATTTGGACGAACGCGTCATTTCAGTTATATTCATACCTTACAGGCATGACATCCATTCTTCCCGATTCGCCCGAGATTGTGACCGCTTCACTGACACGTATAGGTTGCGCGTTCGTTCTTGACGAATGACCTTGAGCAGAAATCCAATGAGTGAGCCTACCCTTATTAAACAGGTCAGCAAATGTTTATGCTACGATAACAGACACCTCTGTTTTCCTCTGTCACGTGTATGTATACAGTCGACTGCAGAAGTTTTGTGCGGTACGGATGCAACGAAAATACCAATTCAGACGAGGGAGAGATGTCGGGAATAGAATAAATGCAAGAAAGTTAAGTGGAAACAGTTATAGAGGTATAGTGTATAATACGTGTGGCTGATATTACTGCAAGTGTCATAAATTGATTTGTAGTGTTGTACTACTTCAGCTCAGAAGCATGCGCGTCATCTCACTGCAGACTGTACCTCCTCTCTCTCGTTCCCGCAAAAGCTGAGTAGAGACTCGCATTCAACCTTTCATATAAAATTTTCATTCGTCAAGAAGTAACGCGCGACCTATACGTACTGTATGCCCACGACAAGAAGGCAAGAGGGGAATGAAGGGCAGAGGGGGCTTGAACTGTGTATCTACTCCGGTAGCAGATCTGTTTACTAGGAAATGGTGTATGAGAGTGCATATTTCTAGCTATAGGTGAGTTATGTGACAACATTGTGTATTTTAAACGAGCCTAGCATCCTTGTCATTCTCGGAAACTAGGCATAACACCGTGCGGGAAGTACAAAATGATTACGCTACACATTCCTAAGATTAGCCTTCTTGTCCTGGGTATACAGTAGTAAACGAGTGCTTTGTTTATATCTGATGGCACGTGCCGGTCGGGTTGAACCAAGCAAGGCAATCTTGATATCTAAACAGGCCTGTATACGGAAAGAGATTACGCAAATGATGTCATCACGGGAGGCTTATGTTTATCACTTGTTTATTACGGGAATGGAACAAACACATCAGTGCGTGGTTGGAATGCTAAGAAGTTGCTTGTGTCTTACAACGTGTAAGTGAACAATAATTAAGTGAGCGAAAAATCGAATTACAAAGTTGTGTAGTTTTCAATACAAAATGCCTAGGAAGTGTTGTGTGCCGGGTTGTACCTCTAACTATGAAACAAGTGTAGAAAAGTATGTTACAGTGTTTTCGTTTCCAAAGGATCCACACAGAAGACAGGAGTGGGTACGTGCTATTCATAGGGATAATTATGAACCAGGTGTCGCTGCAGTGGTATGTATTAAACATTTTTCTGAACAGCACATAGTGAAGGAATTTACTGCCACGCGAAATGATGGAAGCGTTCTTGTAGTACCCAGAACAATTCCTAAACTTACTGAAGATGCATGCCCCACACTTTTTCCTAATTTGCCATCCTACCTGACATCCGAAGTAGCACCCAAACGTAGGGACCCAGAAGAAAGAAGAGGGGAAATGTTGGAAAGGGATGCAGCAGCATTTCGTAAATGGCTCGAAGATGACAAAATTGTTGATTTTCAGAGCTTTAAAAATAGAATTAGTGACATGAAATTAGAGGGATTCACCGTCGTCATAAAAGAAAACGATGTAATTTTTGTGAAAATTGATACTGAAGAAAGTCCTAAAATTGTAGCAGCATTGAAAATTAATCCCAATTTTATTATTCAGGTTCTACAGGGTAAAACTATAATACCCAACAGTAAGTTTACATGGATTCTCGGTAAACAAATGATATTGGATAAATGTTTTAAATTTGATTCTCTTTTAAGTCATGTGAATGGTTTCACAATAGCAAGTGAACAAACAGAACATAAACTACTTCAGGCCGCCAACATTTTAAAGGAATGTTGGGAGAACATGAATGAAGATTCCACAGAATATCTAAAAACTAAGTTCCTAGAAGAGCAGGTAAAATTGGTCAGTCAAAAGTCAATTAAATATACGCCCGATACCCTGTTATGGGCGTGCTCAAATTATTTTTCTCACCCAGCAGCTTATAGACAGTTACGTGATTCCAATGTTCTTTCTTTACCCCATCCTGATTACCTCAGACAACTTTCTTAAACCCTCAGTCCTGATAGAAACTGGAAATCATTGCATTTAAAATATTTATCAGAGAAGGTGAAAATGCTTAGTGATCACGAAAAAGTAGTAAATTTATTATTAGATGAAATTTATGTAAAACCAGCAATTTCTTATAAAGGGGGTAACATACAGGGTCTTTCAAATACACAAGAACCTGCAAAAACAGTGCAAACTTTTATGATAACATCTTTAGCATCCAGGAATAAAGATGTTGTAGCTCTGTATCCAGTGAACAATTTAACAGTACAAAAGCTGCATGAGCAGATTATCGCTGTAATTAAAGCTTTGACTAGATTTGGATTTAGGGTATTGACCTTGATATCAGATAACAACAGAGTTAATAGAAACGCTTTTGAGAAGCTGTGCAATGGTTCTTTAAAATGCTGCTTTAAAAACCCAGTGAAGCCAGATGAAGATATCTTCATACTATTTGATACAGTGCACCTAATTAAGTCCATTAGAAATAATTAGTTAAATCAAAAGGACAGTGAACAAACATTCCACATACCAATTCCAGCCTTATATTTTCCTTCTTCAACAGAAATGTCATCAGAGTTAGTTCCAGCACTGCTAGATGTTCCCCCTCCTGCTCCTCCAGCACAATATTTAAAAGCAACTATTGGAGGTTTGAAAAAATGTATGCAAATGAAAAAGGAAGTGTTGTGAAACTAGAACCTTCACTTTCTGCTAAGGTTTTTTACCCATCATCAATTGAAAGACAAAAACGTGGGATATGCACTGAAACTTTTTGATAAAAAGAACATTGCAGCACTTAAAGTAATAAAAACTCTGGATTCAAGAGGGACAGTTGAATTTTTGGAAACAATTTTGTTCTGGTGGAAATGTGTATGTGAAACATCCACTAAAGGAAAGCACTTAAGAGATAAACTTTCTGATCCAGTCAGAAGTCCAGAACGCCCATATATATATTGCAGGATACGAGTATGTAACTAACAGTGTTGTGCGTTATTTAAAGTGTGAAAACTGTAGGAACAATTTATGCTCTGAACGCAGAATGGATTTCGATGTTCAAAATTCTGGAGTTAGTGCTTATTTAAGTAACCGACAGGGAGGGCTGAAGTGACCATCACAGTTCGCCTATGATATAACGGTATGCATCTTCAGTATATTTCAGTGCTTAATTTCTGAGACATATGAACAAGAATTTCTTAAGTAGAAGACTTCACCGAAACTTTTTCATTTCCTTTGGAATTTGTTTTGGTTCTAAACAAGTGTTAGGTTGCTTTTTTTTTTACGATTGGTTTAGTATATGGTGTGGAACCATGGCCAGTTTATTCAGTTGAGTAAACTTTTTGTATTTTTTTCACTCAAGGTTGTCTGCTGATTTCTCTGGTTGTATATATAGTGACTCAATGAACATGTTAGCCGCCCTGTCATACGGCATGAGCCGCTTTTCTTTTTTCTGTTTTTCTTTTGTGTGTAACTGAATAAGGCAACTGTTGTGTCAACTTTTCAAACAGGTCATCCCCCTTTGTGGTCAGGTGCGATTGTTCGTGAAGGAAAACAGAAAGCTACTGACCTTGGTTATGGTTGCGGTTGCAGTTTTCATCCCTTTACACGTGGTTGTGTTTTGGTCGACACTTGAATACGGTTCCGTATATTCTACAAGGGAAATGGAGGAAACCGAAGTGATAGTCAAATGTTTGTGTGTCTTCTCTATTCTGGTCTTGATTTCAAATTCTTGCCATAACATCGCAAGAAAGAATGAAGGAAACGCTTAAAAATACTCATATTGAATTCAAACCAATAACAAGGATGTCTCGGAAATGGCTAAGGCCACAAAAATATTATTTCAAATAAATTTTGTGTTTTAAAGACATGTGTATTTTTGTATAGCAAATGTTTGTGTATCTCTTATAAATGACTTACAAGTTACCAATATACACAACCTTATACCTACAGTATCCCTTCCGAACTAAGACTTCATAGGCTATTCCCAGAAAATTCAAGATATGTTTTATTTGTCTCGTGAACAGCTCGAATATCTGGTATTGTAGTCAAAATAGTTTGAGCCATTTTTGAGGAAAAAAAAAAAAAAAAATTGTCCATGTAAACTGTAAAGGGTGAAGATTTTCCAGCAACATCTTCGGGTCGTATGCTTGGGAGCATGGGCGTCACGAAGGGGTGGTAAGGGGGCCCGTGCTCCCTTGAAATTAATGAATTTAATGTGTAGTCAATTACTATTAGACTATTATTTTAATTTTGAAGTAAAGAACACTTTCTATTTTGCACTAATTAATACGGTTATTCGCAGCAAATACTATAACTTTTGACAGCAGAAGAATGAATTTATATTGATTGTAAACTTCCAACATGAGCCCCCCCCCCCCCTCCTTGAAAGAAGGTCTGTCCACGTCCATGCTTGGAAGTCACTGAACTGAAATGCCATGTTTAGTATGCTACTACTGGCTATCATACGTCCCGGTTTGTTAAATTATGTCCCGGAGTTCCGTTAAGGACCAGATATGTTCCGGTATTTTAGATTAAATGATATAATGTAAATTGTGGGAGTGATTCATAATATGAACTTGAATAATTTAGCAATACTGCAGTTCATGTACTCACATGTCAGTTGTGTCAGCTGAGCAATCAACAGTACTCATGCTACATGCGAATTATAATAGTACTATTAGCGCTTTCAGATTGCCGGCGACAGCGGGTTCTACATCTAAAAGGATGCCGACACTGCAGGTGTCTTAATTCAGTCCGTTGAACGGGTTCATAGCGTGCACACGTGTCGAGACAGTGGTGTTAGAAGATTCTTCAATATAGCAGAAATTATCCAGGCGAATGAAAGCTGCAGGAATTAAATGCTTTGATGTTAAAGGGAAGAACATTATTTCCATAAATTTTGACAGCATTTTTGACGAATGTGTACAAAGCTTGAAGAATGCAGAACCAATACTCCTTTCAGTGTAGGTATGTGATAAGTGGATTGAGATATTTCGCCATTTTGAGTTTCAGGGTATTTCCTTATAGAATCTATTCAAACTTCTTGAATTGATACTTGCGATTTCTAGAAGTAATGTGGAGAGGGAATGACATTTGGAGTGCAGAAAAATTTAGCATGAAAGTTTAAACTGGTTGCAATTTTGATGTGTAAACTAAACTTCAGAGAGTCATGTTGAAACGAAAAAAACTAAAGACTAACGTTATCATACTTAAGTAAATACATTCATGTCTAAGTACAGTTGGTTCAAGCAAAGCAAAATTGAGCTATATCAACAAAAAAGGCGTCTTATTTACGGAACATCCGTTAGATTGTTGGACAGTGGCTCTACATAAACAAAGGTATGAGTAATATGATATCTGATTTAAATTATTGTCTATTGTTTTTGTGCAATGGTCTATATCATACTATCACATTTCTGTGACCGCGTACAAATGGCAAAACATTTTACAGCGTAATATAGCACCTTTGATTACATCTCTGTGACATACACCTTTTGTCACATCTTTGACTCATAGAGATGAAAATGGCTATTTAGTGAAAAACAAATGATATTGCCAAAAATATAGGCACCGATGATCGCAGATTTCAGTTGTTCTGGTGGTTTACTGTACCGGTTCCAAAAGAGACATTCAATTTCATCTGCACAAATTTGTGGTGAGGCAAATAAAGTTGATGAAGTGTGAACAGCTGATTGCACGAATTCAACCGAGTGGGGGGAAAGTACATGTCCCTTGTGTGATGTGTTCAATATGGACGAAGCTATTTCCCAAGAAAATAGTGTAATTTGTCAGTGCTTGTACCTTTACTGTCAGTTTATAGTGTTAACAGTAATGTAAATCACTCGTAATTAGTATTGTGGATTATTGTACTACCGTAAAATGCAACAGTGTGGTTACTTGAAACAAGGTGTAGGTATATTTTATCTTTTATGCTGGTGAACTTGTTTATGTATAATCTTTGGCTTTTTGTATGCTCATTGGTTTGGTAAGGTGTGCTCTATCTTCTGTTTTCAGTTGTTTCCCATACGTTTTGTGATACTGTTGGCAAAAGAAAGCTATTCCAAACAATCGCGAAAAACAAGTTTTAATTATTTTCAGCTGTGCACATCTGTTTTTACATTGAAGAATTGTCTCTAAGGTAATTATATTTTTAAAATGATGTCAGAAACATTAACCTAGAACTTCTGTTATACCATATATATCTACGTTCTGTATATGAGCAATTTTATGAATTTGTGTTCCTTGAGGGGTTACTTGCAACACGGCCACGCCCACTGTCTGAGAGCTGTCTTTTAAACTTTACTATAATAATGTATTATTAGTATTGTTACAGTGACCGTTTCTCCGCAAAAGCGCTAAGGTCATGGGCGTCGCGAAGCGGGGGCAAGGGGGGAGCCGCGGCCCCCCCCCCCCCTTGGAAGTTGGTGGACTTAATGTGCAGCCAATTACTGACTGTTAAACTATTATTTTAATTTTGATGTAAAAAACAATTTTTATTTAGCACAAATTAATACGGTTATTTGCAACAAATATTATTAATTTTGACTATAAAATAATGAAAAATAATGATTTAATATTATCTGATTGTAAACTTCCAACATGTGCCGCCCCCCCCCCCCTGGAAAAAAGTCTGCCGACACTCATGGCTAAGGTGATCACCTTTTTTCCTCCAATAGAGGACAATATTAATGTAACGAGGAATGACGTTTTAGAGGTTTTACCAGAGCCAAAAATAATAAGAAGACACACATTTAAAAACACTTTCAGCGTGTAATTTCAATAAAGTTGACTTCCGAACTTATTTTGCGTGTAATTATTGTTTTATGTACCTTTTTTTTCTAGAAAAGCTTAAAATTTACATTTCTAAACTATATCTGTTCAGATAGTAAATACAGGTGTTTGAGGTGTTGCAAGTAAGCTTATGTAGCTGTTAACTGGGAAAAACAATGTAATTTAATTGCGAACTTTTTTATCATGAGCTCTTGATGTTTCGGTGTCTTCGGATCCTTGCCAGCGAGATTATACTTTCTTTCTTTCTCTGATTACCCTCCCCTTATGTAGGACTTACACCCCCTAGCCAATGGCACAGCAGGCAGGTGCTCTACCAACTGCGCTGCCAACTGCCAGCCAAGAGATTATACTATAGTATAATATACTCAACATCATTAAAAGAGATTACATCATATGATCAGAGGTTTTATCACATTATGTGACAGAAATGTGATAGTGTAATGCAGGTCTACGCGCGCGCGTGCGTGTGTAGGTGAGTGAGTGTGTGTTGTGTGTTGTGGGTGTGTGTGTGTGTGTGCGCGCGCGTGTGCGTGAGTAGGTGAGTGTGTGTGTGTGTGTGTGTGTGTGTGTGTGTGTGTGCGTGTGTGCGTGCGCGTGCGCGTGTGTGTTCGTTGTTAAGTTATGCTATTCATAGGCACACAGACACGTACATGGGAACACAGAAACACACAGACCTTTTTCTATGAAATAATCTTAAGTGTTACATTCACATTACTTTCTCTAACCACTATCGTTTATTCTTACAAAACTTATTTGGTTTAGGATTGCGTATCCGCTAGAAAGTGTTTCGTCAGATTACTGACGTTAGCGAAACCTAAGTAGCTGCAAAGTGTTGCCTTGGGGCCACCCGCGATGTTGAATTTTGATCCCTATACGCAATTCAGACCGCGTTACGGCTTTATTTCAAGAGCATACATATGTAACTACATATATAAGTACAACTAGCATATTCTGAATGTAAATTGTCAATTATAGGTCGCGCGTTACTTCTTGACGAATGAAAATTTTATATGAAAGGTTGAATGCGAGTCTCTACTCAGCTTTTGCGGGAACGAGAGAGAGGAGGTACAGTCTGCAGTGAGATGACGCGCATGCTTCTGAGCTGAAGTAGTACAACACTACAAATCAATTTATGACACTTGCAGTAATATCAGCCACACGTATTATACACTATACCTCTATAACTGTTTCCACTTAACTTTCTTGCATTTATTCTATTCCCGACATCTCTCCCTCGTCTGAATTGCTATTTTCGTTGCATGCATACATACATCCGTACCGCACAAAACTTCTGCAGTCGACTGTATACACACACGTGACAGAGGAAAACAGAGGTGTCTGTTATCGTAGCATAAACATTTGCTGACCTGTTTATTAAGGGTAGGCTCACTCATTGGATTTCTGCTCAAGGTCATTCGTCAAGAACGAACGCGCAACCTATACGTGTTTATTAGAAGTTGTGCAATGAATGGGTGCAATATATTGCGACATGTGCGCCAAAAGCGATGTCAGGTGCTTTAGAAAATAGGCAATCTTAATTTTTATCTGAGGAGGTACTTTTCAAATCAAATTAAGTCCACATGTTTACTTTCTCTGCTAGTAAGTAGAGGAAGTATTGTATTCCACCCAAAAATTCGATGTCGAGATTTCACCGGAAATATGTTTTGGGGTCCCCTGAATCGAAAAACAAAAACAAAAAAACAACAACACATTTTTAGAAAAAGGTCCATGTGTGTGCGTGTCTGTCAGCCTGTGGGCAGCACAACTCAAAAACGAAAATTCGGTTAAAAACTAAAGTTGGTATTTAAGTTTAATGTTTTTCAAGGATGCAACACGACGATTTTGAAGAAACTTGCTCAACCCTAAATTACTTTTACATGGAATGGCTCTAACGATTTTGATTAAAATGACATGTTTAAGATATTTTTATGACAAATGTCTTAAATTTTCCGGCTATAGCCCATGTAATCCTGTTTACTCTGAATGACTATTGCATAACTGGTAGACCATAAGAGATAGACCAGATCTTACTATACAAAAAATGTAGATTTTGCTAAAATATAAAATTTGTGTCTAAATACATTTTTTGTAGGTAGTGAACCATTTTGGAGATATTCCTGGTTATTTGTGTGAGTTTTGGAGAACTTATACTTCTGTCAATTGAACATTAATTTTTTTTATTTGTTAACCATGCAAAGAGAACGGAATTTGAAAGCTTTAAAAGATTTGACTATCGCTGAAAGTGTACTGTATTCCCATATTCTCCTTGTACCTACAAGAATATAAATAATAAGATAATTTCTGCAAATGTTTATCTCGACTAACACGAAGAAGACATAGGAATAAGAGCTTGTAAGAATGGTTAGTACAAGAGTAGAGAAAGTCATGTGAGTGCAACACGTCAGATTTTTACGAAATTGAGTTATATATGTATTTGTGATATTTTGAACACGCTCTATCCAATGGAAAATTCATTTCGCATCTAACGGGTATTAGTTTCCAAGCAAACAGGTTTGAATTACAGGATTCACTTCAAATCGTATTTTGTCCACCATTTGGTCCACTTCAAACCCTTTTCCAAGCAATCACAAATCTTTAAGTTATGGAACTACTAATTTTGATGGAGAAATTGAAGCAATTCGAATGGCCCTACAAAATCTTTTGTACAGAATTTCACATTTTCAGCAAGCAGTTATTCTCTCAGATTCCAGGGCAGCAATTATAGCAATTACTTCCAAGTTGTCACCAAAAAACCAAACAATTATAGAATGTTGGAAAATGCTTAGCCATCTAACAGCACTTCAAAAACACCTAGTCTTCCAATGGATACCAGCTCACTGTGGACTGAGTGGTAATGAGAAAGCTGATTTTCTTGCAAAAAAGGGTACCGGCAATGTGCAGAAATCAATAGTTAATCTACCATTTTATGCAGCTAAAAGATTAGTCAACTCTGAATTAAAAAAAAAATTATTGCAAAATATTACTATGAAAAATCAAAAAATAAAAGATGGGAACTACCAAACATTCAAACAGTGATTCCTGAGTATCCTCAAAAAACAGTTGCAACCTTCAGGTTGATCACAGGACATGATTGTCTGGCAAAACATTTAAACAGAATTGGGATATATTCTTCACCACTCTGTCCTCTATGTGATCTGCAAGAGGAAATGGATCGAGACCACCTTCAAATATGCCCGGCCACTTCTAGTGCCCCATCCATCAGTGAAAAATATTGGAGAGCAAGAGGATTAATGACTTTGTCAGAAATCCAGCATTAGCCGCGAACAACAACAACAACAACAACAACAACAACATATCGTAAATAGATTGTCAAGAATGAGCGCCAAAATATTCAGTGCAGACAAATTTATGCACAGATATTGTTCATCTGATAAAGACGAGGACAGGAGACTTTGAAGGAATCGAATTTAGTAATTTCGCATTTTATTAATGAGTTCAGTAAACAAATATTGCATTAACTCATTCCTTAATAGCCTTTTCAGAATAATTAGATGCTTCTAAGAAAGCATCAACTTGCATATTTTGTTTTGTTTACGTAAGGAAATGCCATAAATTTTAGGTGTTCCAAGCTCAGAGTTGGTTTCCACATCAATCAATATTGTGTCCACATTGTTTTTATTAGTATCTACCACCCTGTTTTGGAATTGATTTCAGTGAAAACACATAATTAATCTTGGAATCCATACACAATTGTGTACTTTTGAAACTTCAATTTATCTTCAAAAGTTTGAGAGTTATTGGTTTTTCTTCTCTCCTGAAAAATATGCTCTAATGGCCATATGAAAACTACCTCCTCATTTGTCTTTTGTATAATTCAGTTGGTTTAGGTGAGAGAGGAGAGAGAGAGAGAGAGAGAGCGATAGTATAGGAATGACCTGAGCCACTTCCCTTCCACTAGAATGGAAAAATCCCTCAAAACCCTCTCTTGTTAACAGTCTCTTTTTCTTCCACAAAGGGTATAAGAATACATACACCGCGTCGCCCTTCTTTTGTTTTCTTTCTGTCAGTAATGCTTCTTTTATGGCACCTACAGTAATAAACAGTAACATTGTAGTTTTCAAGACGTGATTCCAACAATAGCCCAGAGTATTACAAACAAGCTTGAACATGCGGGCATTATCGCAAAATCAGAAAGGATATTGTGAGAACTAAAGTAAGAGAAGGCTGCTCGCGGCTTAGGAATGTTCTAGGACATTTCTGGGAAGACCATATTAATGTGATTGCCAAAAAGGTAGCTATAGCAATATTTATATCTACATCACTTGACATATAAAATAGTACTGCTTTTGTTGACAGGCGTCTCCAATATGACACTTAGTTGTAGGGTAACTATGGCTTTGCTAATATTATTTAAACTTCAAAAGAAGCTGTCAGAATTATGAATAAGGTTAAAGGTGCCGAACATTGTAAACCTTTATTCAAATCTCTTTAGATACATAATCTTCTATATATCCTAGTGTTCAGTGCGTGTTAAAAACAATATTAATAATTTTAAATTGAATTGTTATTATCACAACTGTGACACTAGAACTTGTATTTGTATCAGAAATTATTTTTGTTGCCATGCGATGGCCCAAAATAATTTGAATTTTGTCTTTAAAGTTGTATAACAGCCTACCAACAGGCTCAAAGTCTTAGGTTATGTTCAGTTCAAAGCACTAATCAAATGTAATATACCAATCATAGCATTATAATGTAAATTAATATTTTAGTATTGTATTAGTTATAAATAACTGACTCGCTATGCATATTCTGTAATGACACTAGCAGTAAATAAATAAACAACCAAAGCTGGACTTTTGTAGTAAAATAAGTAGCCGATAAGCAAAGAGCATTATAAAGGAAGAACCACACATCATGTGCTTTGGAGATAAAAGATGGTGAATTTTGTCATGTCGCTGATTTAAATGTATAAGCAATGATATTCTTACAATTTCTTCGAAGTGTATCCGTTAGTCGGAACATGGAAAGAAGCTAATAATAATAATAATAATAATAATAATAATAATAATAATAATAATAATAATAATAATAATAATAATAATAATAATAATAATAATAATAATAATAATAATAATAATAATAATAATAATAATAATAATAATAATAATAATAATAATAATAATAATAATAATAATAATAATAATAATAATAATAATAATAATAATAATAATAATAATAATAATAATAATAATAATAATAATAATAATAATAATAATAATAATAATAATAATAATAATAATAATAATAATAATAATAATAATAATAATAATAATAATAATAATAATAATAATAATAATAATAATAATAATAATAATAATAATAATAATAATAATAATAATAATAATAATAATAATAATAATAATAATAATAATAATAATAATAATAATAATAATAATAATAATAATAATAATAATAATAATAATAATAATAATAATAATAATAATAATAATAATAATAATAATAATAATAATAATAATAATAATAATAATAATAATAATAATAATAATAATAATAATAATAATAATAATAATAATAATAATAATAATAATAATAATAATAATAATAATAATAATAATAATAATAATAATAATAATAATAATAATAATAATAATAATAATAATAATAATAATAATAATAATAATAATAATAATAATAATAATAATAATAATAATAATAATAATAATAATAATAATAATAATAATAATAATAATAATAATAATAATAATGATGATGATGATGATAATAATCACAAGAGCAATAACAGTAACAATGGAGGACGATGGTTACCATAATTCACCTTATCTCTCTTCTACCTCAACGCCCTCCCCCCCTCCTCCGCACCTCAAATCGTGTAGGTACAACTTAAACATCAGGTTAAGTGTTTAAGCAGTTTTTCGTTTTGGAATACCGAAATTATTGAGTGATAAAATTAATATTTTTGTAAAGAAATGATAGAGATAGCTATACAATTGCAATAGATAATTTAAACCGATGCATAATATAGGAAGCACTATTTACAAATTTGTTCGCCATCAGGCACAAAAGTTATTTGTTAAAGCAAATTAATTAATTATAATTAAGTTAGCTAAACTTTCGTCCTTATCGGGGGCGATTTCTTGAGTACCGGCCCCACAGTGGGATATGTAAGCCCACAGGGATAAATGAGCTGGTTGTACGAGCTGCCACCGGAGAGTTTCAACCTGTAAAAACTGTACGGACCCCACGCTGTTTTGTTTCCTAGATCCGACCACCCTATGTCTCCTCTCATCTCACACCTCCCTCTTGGTGGACGTCTCGTAAGGGACATATGTACATAGACCGAAGTGCTAAGTCCCCCCTCCGAACATTGTCATACCTAATTTCAACTGTCATTAAAATTACCAGGGGAAAGGTCGCTATATCCTTTATCAGAGCTGCTGTGCATGTATCTCATTCTTGATAAGCAATACAGCGATCACTTTCCTTGTACTGCTGTGATAATTAACTAATGATATTTTCGTACTGATATAACGTGGTGTGAAAGAGTGTTCTCTCATTTCTGCAGCGCGAGTGTGCTTCTGCATGGGACCAGGTAATGAACATATCTCATGTTAGAAGAGGATTGCATACAACACCACAGGACAAAATTTCTGTTTAGGGCTATCTTTTAGACGTTGCGAATGCTGGAAGTTGCGCAGTGGTGTGTGGTCGAGTTCACTTTTGTATATACAAGACCATAGGCGGAGTGTGACGTTGGTGTAGGTCGTGAGGTGAGACTTGAACAAATCTTGCGCATAGGGTAAGCTGCTTTCCTCCCCTCCCTCAGTGCAACGGTTGAGAGGGGGTAAAGGCGGGTGAGCTTGCCGCCAATGACTAAATCTTACTGTAACAGCGTGCAGCTGAAATAATAGTTCACATGAAAGTAATTGTTTGCACATAGCCATAGTTATGTCCAAATCATTTCGTTCGTTATAGCGCTAATTGTATATAACATTGCGGGACAGTGCGTGCCCGTTTGCATTATCAGCAGTCTCTTGTTTACTTCAAGTAGGACACAAAGACGTTACTCCCACCATCAATGTGCATGACGTCATTGGCAAGGCCATTCGCCACTTCTATAAAATCTGATGTGTTGCACTCACATGACTTTCTCTACTCGTGTACTAACCATTCTTACAAACTCTTATTCCTTTATTTTCTTCGTGTTAGTTGAGATAAACATTTGTACAAATTATCTTATTGTTTATTTCCTTGTAGGTGCAAGGGGAATGTTAGAATACAGTAGGTTCTGAGCAATAGTCAAATGTTTTAAAGCATTGAGATCCCGTTCTCTTTGCACGCTTAACATAAAAAATGAACAACGATGTTCCATTTCACGAAAGTTTTAAATTTTCCGAAACTGACACAAATAACATGGAATATCTCCAAAATGGTCCACTCTACTAAAAAATTATTTAGACATAAATTGTGTGCTTTAGCGAGATCTACATTTTTTGTATAGTAAGATTTGGTTTATCTCTTACGGTTTACGAGTTATTCAAAAGTCATCCAGAGTAAACAGGACTACGTAGGCTATGTCCAGAAAATTCAAAATATACATTTCACGTCATAAAAATATCTTAAACATATGACATTTTAATCAAAATCGTTAGAGCCATTTTCAAGAAAATAAAAATTTTCGAAAAAAAATCCATGTAAAGGGTAGTTCAGGGTGGGGCTTTTCTTCAATACACACTGAACTTTTTCTAAAAATGCCTTTTTTGGATTCATGTGGTCTCAAAACATATATTTCCGGTGAAATCTCGACATCTAATTTTTGGGTGGAATACAATACGTCTATTTAAAGTAGAGAAACTAAAAATACATCAGTACTTCTTGTGCCATATCTTGTGGAATTGACAGTAATAAAGACGTGCGAAGGTTCAAAACTGTAAATGCTTTCAATTATGATTACGATTTGTAGGTTTAATCTTGAATGGATTATATCAAGTTATTGTTCGAAGCTAGATCGAGCAAAATGAATTATAAGATGGGCGCAGTCCGTCCAGGCCCCCTCTGGTACGACATCGACTCTACTCCAAACACTCTTAAAGTAATTACATCAATCTATTTCACGTTTATCGCCGTTTTAATATATATATATATATATATATATATATATATATATATATATTTCAGGTGTTAAAGTATACCGGATTTAAGCAGTAGCGTGTAAATTGCACCTAATTACGAGATAAGAGATAGTTTCATTGGCTTCACTCCAGAGTTCCAGCAATATTTATAGAAAATAAAACAATGTCCATAAATGCACAAATCAAAATTTACATTTCTGCAAAATAGGTATTCTTCTGGTAGAAAATCCTATAAATTATACTATAAGAGGTGTTTAAAATAATGTGTTCATTGAGTTGAACATCTCTAGAAGAAATGCTATTTTTCAAAGTTACTTTTACATACATCAAAATACGAGATCCACACATTCCATATCACTACACTAAACTGTCAGTATTCATTTTGCGTTGCATTATACCACATCAACTCTGCGCCCTAAAGCCCTACTACTACTACTATACCACATCAACTGGGACCCTTTTCTTGGGTGATCGCCATTTCTTTCGGAACAGCTTGAAAAGTGGGACATCAAGCCCAGAAATATCACCATCTTTGCTTCTACACACTTCTTAATATTATTTCGTGTATATGATGTCTGCAGAGAAAATATAGTAGATCTATTCCAAGTTGCCGTTCACGTAATCTGCATGAACTACCTGTATTTGATGTATGACAACATGCCTTGAACTTTGTAAGACCCCATTCTTCTTAGAATTTAAACACAGCATCACGTTGTGCCTGTCCTGATCCACTCGGTAGCTGTGGTACTTATAGTAAAATTTCTTTATTTTATTTCTTCACTGGTAGTTGAGTTCAACTAGTTCATTTCCAGTAACTTCTGGCAACAATTTACCATCCCAGTGGACCACAGTATAGCCAGTATCACAGTCTGGAAACTTGGTCCTCAGTCTGGCTATATAATCAACACACATAGCTTCACGATACCGATGAATAGAAGAAAGATTCATTACTAAATCACTACCATCTTGCCCTACCACATCTGCCGTTGCGATTGATAAATGAACTGCATCTCTGCTGCTTACCTTACATCTGTCTAGAACAGCAGCCAACTTGCGAGTCATTATATTCACTGTAGCTCTTTTAGTCACAAAGTTGGACCAAGAAGTTATTCGACGTTTGGAATGTGTCTTTTGTTGCTGAAGAACTCTCTTGTGATGTTGAACATCTTCCACCTGAATTCGGAGGACTATTGGAGTCTGTTGAAAGGATTGGTGCACTTCCAACTGAAAATCAAATATTACACCAGGAATTAGCAAATTCTTCACAATGATATTAAATTCAGAAGAGTTAGCTTTTCAGTAGAATTAATTTTAGATAAGTATATCTACTCACATGTTCGGTTTATTTCTTCAAAACATCGTTTCTTTCTTTGGAAGCGTTCTTCCTGGCGTAGTGCAGTGTAATCAATGTCACTCATGTAGACTGGGCGACCCTTTTGTCTATGACTGGGTAAAAATTGCAAGTCCTCTTCAGTCTTTATCACATTTAAAGCGTCTGCATGAGTTATGTCAAAGAGACTGTTTAATTTGTCAACAAACTGCACTTCCCGTTCGTGTTGTCTTTCTTTTTGCTGCTTTTTATAGATTTCTCCATTCTTTGTACAGGATTTCAAATTATTAATGCAGTGTTTCTTGTATCTTGTTGGTAAATGGACTTTCTCCCAAAATAAAGTTGTTTCGTTTATTACTAAAGATACACTATGGTAGAGATCTAATGTTATCTTACGAAGGTAATAAAACAAAATACTCAACACTTGTTTATTAGAAGCAAGCTTACTGCCAACAATCTGGTTACATTCCGAACCCATTAAATAAATACTACGTATTCACCGATTTTGTCGATTTTTTCTGGATTACCTTTAGACTCAATGGAATGTAGTGGGATGCCACATGTACATTTTTAAATTTAAAATTAAGGACCATCCTAATGTACATGGGCGTCGCGAAGGGGGAGATTAATGACTTTAATGTGCAGTCATTTACTATTAGACTATTATTTTAATTCTGATGCAAAGAACAATTGCTTGGATTTTCTTCACAATTTCACCAAACTAGAGGAAGTTCAAGCATTGTATGTGTTGGGTGAAGTTTAAGAATGTCATTAATCATGGCATTGTTTCGCTTCAAGTGAAAATATCAGGGATTCCAATATGCGGCCCCCTGAAACAGTCTTCCGACGCCCATGCTTATATATAGCGTTTAATATATATTAAACATAACCTAACCTCCATCACCACTAGTTACTAATTGACGTAAGCATATGTGTGTATGCATTTACATATACACACCCTAAGAAAAAAAAGCAGACTCTGGAAGCGTATATTTGCCTAAGTCCAACCACTCGGCCATCCGCTCACATTGAAGAGTTCAGACTCAATATGAGAAATGACAACAGAACGACGCTAAAGACGCCATTCCGTGACACCATTGTAAACCGGCCGCGGAAACGACATGGACCTGTATAGACTTCCAGAGCCTTCTCATTTTTTGTCTTTGGGTGTAACAATATATAAAATTTAATTGAACCTTCCATGATACTTTGGAAAATATTTTTGTTTGTTAACGACGCTGTCAATTATCAGAATCGCATCCGCGCCGCCAGTGTGCAGGAATTTGGTCACACAGAAGTTGTTTTACATGCCAGTAAGCACATTGACATGGAGCTGTCGCTTAGCCATACACTGAGCTGGGTTTAAACCTGTGCCTTGGGATCAGAGGGAACCTCTCATAAATCAGAAACCTAAGCTTATATAAATACTCAAACAGTATCGTTAAGGAACGCAGCTCGCTTACTTTGATGCATATTTAGATGTTGGCCGCACTCCCAGGTGTTGGCAGCACTGTGGAATGACGTGTAGGGCAAACTTGGCATTTATGGGCACTAAGTTAATATGGGAACATTTAAGCAAGTTACCATATTTCACACGATGCCCGCACCGAGTTGGAACATTTGTTCTGCGTTGTTGGTCATGCTGAAGTGTCATGGTGACCATTAGTTGGATGCGGTTTAGTGTGCTGGTAACAGAAGCCCTGAAAAATAAATTTCAAGGTATGTACCTACCTGCCCTGCCATAGTAGGACTGTTATTATATTTCAGTTTATTTTCCTAAGGTATCACACGCACAATCAGCTTATCTTACAAGTAAGCTTCAGTAGCTGTATTCTTAGGTTAGCGTAGAAACATATTCCTCCGGGTTATCGTTAAGATGTCTGGCGTTTGACTTCATGGAAAAAGTTGGAGTGAGTCATAGTTCAACCATGGCAGATTGGGAGTGGATTTATTTATTTTTAAAACAACACCCCAGATTGACTGTATGGAAGGATACTAATCTTTCAGTAAATAGAGCACTGGTGATAAATAGAAGTTAGTGTATCAACTTTTAGAAGACAAAATGTCAGAGCTAAACCTCCTAAACAAACCACATAGCATTTTTAATTGTGATAAATTCGGACTGTAGATGAATACGAGAGTTGATGAGATTCTGGGAGAAAGAAGTTGCAAGAGAACTGACATGTAGAGAAATTCTGACTTCAGCAAATAAAGAGTTAACCCAGAAATCAGCTGGGTAGATTTTGGGCCAAAACGGAAACCCACAAGAAGGGTAGCCAATTCCAAATTTTCTTGGATTTATTTCGTTCGTAATGACAATAATTATGGTGAAAATCAGGGTCAGAAGTGTGTACAGTGTTGTGGCTCATGTTCCCTGTTGTTTCACGAGGATTGTATTGAGTTGGGAGGCAATTTCTTCTATAGCGACGAGTGCAGTCAATGAAACCTCTGCAAGTTCAAGTTCTCCAATGTGTAAAATTTGAATTATTCATGTTGTTTACTCTGCAGTTTATCTGATTTGGATTGATCCACTACGTACGTTACTTTCATATTGCAACTTGAAAATATGGTTGTTTTCTTTGTATACTAAAATATGGTTCATTATCAATGATTAATTACAATTGTTTGAATTTATCATAAGTGTATGATTGCTAAACATCTCTGACATTAAACTGTAAATATAAGGAGAGCAGTAGTTTGTAATTTCAATTAAAACAGCCTGCCCGTATTTTCAGTAACTGTGTCCATATTACCTTAACATTTTGTCAAATATGGGCACTTGTAGAGTTTGCTATGAAGCTGAAATGCGCTCAGATGGATTGGATCTGGATATTGATCTCTGCACTATTTGAAAGGTTATTGTTTAAAGTAGTAAATGCATTTGTTTCAGGAAAATGGAAAGTATTTGGTGCCCATATTTGCCAAGTTTACCTTATGCATAACTTTGGCGAATGTGAGTGATTGACATACGGGAGTATCAAGTTTTAGTTTCTCCGTCAGGTGTATGGTAAATCTTTTTCTGCAATTATGGCAACGCATTTGGAATTTGTACAATATGTCTTAACTGATAGCTTGGTGCTCGATCTCGATCATATGTTTTGCATAAAAGAAACTCACTATTTAAGGCGATTGTATGTTGGTTTCTAGGTGTTAACATCTCGTCCAAAACCCTCTATTTTGCTGTATAAGAGTAAATATATTAGGCATGATAAGCATCATACTACCCTTGTTGAAAATTGATGAACCAAAAAGAAACTTCAATTAGTTTTACGAATACAAAATTACATAAATTACTTATACATAACCTTAACAAGGAAGGAATGAAAGTAATTTGCAAGAAACGCATGCAAATAAAACACTAAAAATTCAATTAGACGTAAAGTAGTTATTACATTACCTTTTAAATTCCTTTCTCTAAGTTGTTTAGTATCATATATGTAGAAATGTGTACGAAAAAGATAAATGTTGTACTCACCTCAAATAATGTATGAACGTAAAACATTAGAAAAAATGCAAGGCCATCTGAAGAATAGCTGTAAAAATAACAATGTTTTGGGTTATCTATGGTGTGTTTTCAATGAAGAATCTTTGAATAATATGGTTGTTGGTTATCTGCGAATTTCGTGTTTTCTGAAAAGTTGGTTACCGCTACTAAAATATTACATTTTGAAATTGAAGTGGTCATCGTATTTGTGTCACTATTTACCAATTTGTTCTGGTGTATATTTTGGGAGGATATCTGAGAGTTCCTGAAGGCTTCAAGAAAGGCGTCGACAAATTCTCTTCAAACTCTGAACATTAAGTTTTAACTCTATCCTTGTGTAGCGCGCCACCTAAAAATCGTAAGTTTTTATAATGTTTTCTACATAAACCAACTTTAATGTTATGCCGATTTTGAAAACATTTGAAATCTGTTGACGTACATATCTTCATATTCTGGCATATAAATTTTGTCTGTACATTGTAATCTTGAAAATCTTTTGGAAATAAGGAGATGGGTTTAAAATATTAAACATTTCTGGGTGCTCCTGGTAACAGGTGACCAGCTGATATGTTAATACCTCAGCTAGATGAGTGTATTAGTACTTGCTATTTATTATGCGTACTTCTTCTTCTTTCCCTGATTACCCTCCCCTTATGTAGGACTTACACCCCTAGGACATACAAGCCAGTGCCTAGGGTCAGACGCCTGTCGGGGAGCACAGGAACCTCTGGACCAGACAGAGTGAAGACCTGGAAGCAGGTGGTCAGCCAAGCGCCAGGTATGATAGTGAGGAAGAGGATGATATGAAATGCAGGCGAATTGGATGATTGGAAGGGTGATAATGGAGCAATTGGTGGAAGAATGGCGGGGAAAACCGGAGAATCCGGAGGAAAACCCTCCCAGACGCCGCTTCGTCCACCACGAATACCACATGCGGGTCCCGCCTAGTAGGCGAGCGGACCACGGCCCACAAGCCCGGATAATCATGTTCTATTTTTGTCCTTTTTTTAGAATTTAAGAAAATTTTTCTACCGTTTCTTGTGAGGCTGTGAGCCATTGATTACCAACTTTAAGTGGAGGGATTTTTTCAGTGACCTTGGTCATTTTTTTCCGCCAAAGGCTGCCATCTTTGGCTTCTAAAGACCAGTGGCGTAGCGTGAAATAAAAATATGGGAACGCTATAACTGGGGCATTCTTTTTCGCATTAACGACAAAGGCGACGAACGTGTTAAACCAATTTCCCATTATCTCTCCGAATTATATGATGTTGATCAATAAATCAATATTATTTTAACGATGAGTGCAAATTGATGCGAAATTGCGAAAAAACGCGAAATTCCAGCGATTTTGAGTATAAAAATTAGCTTCAAGTATCTCACTGATTGTTATGACAGTAGCTACACTTACTGCATTTCCCAAACAAAAGTTAAACATGCAGTGGAAACACTAACACGATAGCTGGTGTGGTATGTCACTCATTCTTATGATGTAAATATCACACGCACTTTGAGTTTATGTGCTACAATTTTATTCGCAAAGAAACACAGTACCTCAAGAATCTCCGAAGTCAGAACCTTGGTATAGCATACAGCTAGACGCTAGCGTATACAGATAGGCAGGTATATGAGGGGCTTGCGGTGGTGAAAGGGGCAGGTTGGAGATAGGTGAGGAGTTTGCGGGGAGGCCAGCCATATCACATGCCATCACATGCAGGCAGTGAAACGCTGACTCGTCTCAGCGTGCGCCGGTGTTTTAGAACGGAACTATGACTGCTCAGCAGTATGATCTGCGAAAAAATCAGTGCTAAATGATTCTATAAAATAATTGTCCTGCGTTAAAACTATCACAAAGCAAAATAAATATAAAACAAACACAGAAAAATAAGGGAACGCTCAGCGTACTAGCGCCCCCCAAAGTAGCTAAAAACTGTAAATGTTTTTCCATGATTTCTCTGTTGAGTTCTTTTAATGCTTGTTTTAACTTATAAGTGGCATTGTTATTTCTTTTATATGGAGGGAAGTTGTTATATGTGAGGTGGAAAAATAACTTCTATTCTAAGGCATCTATCTGAAGAGATGGAGGATGCAGGACGAGCTGCTGTCTGGATATTTCTGGTTACTGTACTGACTGCTATATCAACATCTCTCTTGGTTTTTAAACGGATTGCTGTAATGTTTGTGCTATTTAGATATGACATGTCCGTTGACCAGTAAATGGATGGAGTATGAGGAAGTATGTCTTTGGGTTATTTGGGACAGATGCAGATATTTCCAGTAGAACAGATTAGTGGTCTGAGCTTAGGTCATGAATAACTCTTGGGAAGCTGCAGAAGTGAGAAATTGTTTTCCAACAAAGAAATGAAGAACATCAGGTGTGTTTACCGCATCAGGGAAGTGTATAGGTTCTAGTGGGTGTGTTATTTGAAGTCTAAATTCATATATTTGTCCATATATCATTCTTCCTCGTGGATTAATTACATTAGATTCCCATCTCGGATGCTTACTGTTGTAATCTCAATCTCCTAATATGAATCTGTCCTCCATGTCATGCATTATTCACTACATTATGCTAGGAGTTACATGTTGATCAGGAGCTGAATAGAAAGCTCCTAGTTGGTAGTTTACATTATCGATCAGTACTTCTAGTCTTCCAACTTGCACTTAATTTTCTAAGAGGGATGATCTGTCCTAATATATTTTATAATCAAGTATGAAAAAATTTAGAATGGAGTGAGTTTTCTTTCTGTCACAATCAATGTAATTTTTTAGAAAAAATCTGATGTGTTGCACTCACATGACTTTCTCTACTTTTGTACTAACCATTCTTACAAACTCTTATTCCTATATCTTCTTCGTGTTAGTTAAAATAAACACTTGTACAAATTATCTTATTGGTTATTTCCTTGTAGGTGCAAGGGGAATATTAGAATACAGTAAGCTTTGTGCGATAGTCAAATCTTTTATAGCTTTCAGATTTCGTTCTCTTTGCACACTTAATATATAAAAAAAATGAGCAACTATGTTCCATTTCACGAAAGCTTTAAGTTTTCCGAAACTCACACACATAACAAGGTATATCTCTGAAATGGCTCAACCTACAAGAAAATTTATTGAGACATAAATTGTGTATTTTAGCAAGATCTACATTTTTTGTATAGTATGATTTGGTCTATCTCTAACGGTTTACCAGTTATGCAAAAGTCGTCCAGAGTAAATACGACTACATGGGCTATAGCCAGAAAATTAAAGATATACATTTCATTTGTCATAAAAATATCTCAAACATATGGCATTTTAATCAAAATCGTTAAAGCCATTTTCAAGAAAATAAAAATTTTCGAAAAATGTTCCATGTAAAGGGTAGTTTAGGGTAGGGCTATTTTCTTCAAAATCTTCGTGTCGCATCCTTGAAAGACATTAAACTTAAATACTAACTTTGGTTTTTAACCGACTTTTCGTTTTTGAGTTATGCTGTCCACAGACACACACGGACCTTTTTCTAAATATGCTTTTTTTAGATTCAGGGGTCCTCAAAACATATATTTCCGGTGAAATCTCGACATCGAATTTTTGGGTGGAATACAATACTTTCCCTACTTACCAGTAGAGAAAGTAAAAAGTTAAGTTCGTGGTATTCATTATTTACACTTTGACAATTCCATGTGCTAATTTTGAATACTCTATATGTTGTAATACTTATTGTGCAGTAATTTTGGAGTTTGGATATTTAATGTAGTTTGGAGTAGTTATAAAATGTGCAACAGATGACTTATTCTTACAGGAATTGCACGACAATACTCGAGGATATATCACGTAAGACCGAAATAGATTGGCGGTGTTTTTTAAAAAACATAGAAAAGGCAGAAAATGATCTGTGAGAAAGAGACGGGAGAAGTTGAAAATATCGTTTACGCTTTATAAACTAAAAGCGCGTTTCACCCTTAGAAGACAGTACACGTTAAATGGAGCGCAGTGTTGCAACATGTACTAGTTGCGAATCTTTCTCCGCGAGCGACTCGAGGTGGCCGGAGTCCTGCACTTAGTCCTTCAATTGCTGCTTGACGAGACGGGTACTTTTAACTTTGGTATCCCTCCATGCCTTTGTTACTGTATGACCTAAATTTACAAATGACTCGTCTGTATAAACAACTGATTTCCCCTGGTCCCTAAACCTTTTTACGTCTTTTAGATATTTATGTGGCCATCTGATGACATCGATATCGTCTCTTTCTATTAATATGCACTTGTTACCCCTTCTTTCATATTCCAACCCCAAATCATGTAAGAACCGACTAAGAGTGGCCCTTGAGAAATTTGGTAGGGTCTCATCACTGTTGAATCGTGACAAAATTATATTCAGCATGGGTGGAATATTTGCAAACTGTAAAGAATGAACAATTCGCCGCACTCCACCTTGCACTATTCATATTGCGTTAACCTATCGTTTTGTGTAGTCCCGCCCTTTTTGCTTTCTTTTTCGATGGCGTTCTTAGAGGTTCAAGTTCAAGTTCAAGTTATTTATTAGAAAAGTGTTGGCCTGGTGCAGGTACAATGGGCCCGGCTTACAGGCTATATTTAACATTTTTTTACATTTGGCTTTGTTTATATATACACTTTTTCGGTGTCTACAAAAACCCATACGGTGACCATCTGTAGGTCACGAAGAATAGTTTTCTTTTGTCTTTTGTCTGTTTCGTCTTTGGGTTATATATACATATGTACATATTTACAAATTATATACAGACACATACACGCACGCATTCACCCACACACACACTCGTACACACATACACACACACATCTTCACTGGGCACACCAGAAATATGCGTCCCAGCGCACTACACTATTTACAGTTTTAACACTATATACACTGTCCCGCGGTGGCAGCTCCTGAATATTTTCCGAGCCGAGGGCCTCTGCCGGAACATGTATGTGGCTTAGGGACGAGGTTGCGTGGACGCGCATTTGTCGGCGAGCCGAGCCGCTTCTAGAACATTTTTATCCTAGTATGTTTGCGGTGCTTCGGCTCGCCTTTGCCGATGTTAGCGATCGTGTCATTTTCGTGGTTCCTAATGCGCGTCCATGCCGCCATTGCTCTTTTGTCTATTGCCTCCGGGATGAACGGGATATGAGTTTCGAGGTGAAGAGTTTGGGTGGTGGTGAGGAGTGGAGCAGAGAGGATTTTTCTGAGGGAGAGGTTTTGGAGGGTTTGGAGTTGTTTGAGTGCAGTTTTGGAGGCATTAGCCCAGGCCACACATGCATACAGGACCACCGAGAGAATAAATGACCTATACAGTATAAGTTTTGACTTTAGTCGCAACTGTTTACTACGGAAGATGGGGGCGCACAACTTTAGCCGCTGTCTGCCTTTATTGGCGCTATTTTTTATGTGGGTGGACCAACACATTGTGCGGTCCAAGGTGACACCTAAGTATTTAACTTGCTGACGGCAGTGCAATACTTGACCACCGACCGTTAGGTCCGTTGCCAAAGTGTGACGCCGCTTAGAGAAATGAATCAGCTGGCATTTGTCGGGATTAATTTTGATTTTCCAGTCATGTTGCCATGAGAGGAAGTTGTTCACATAACGTTGCATTTCTGCAAGGCCGAAACGTGGATTTCTATGGTGGTTGTATATTGCAGTGTCGTCAGCATACATGGCGACCTTGCATCTGGCGTCCACTGGGAAATCATTGGTGAATAATATATACAGAAAAGGGGACATTATTGCCCCTTGTGGGACGCCAGCCCGCATCACTCGCTCCCGTGAGGAGGAGCGGCCCACTTGGACGTAAAACTGCCGGTTTTCTAGAAAATTGTGCAGCAAGTATAGATAATTTTGAAGAGCCGGGAAATTGTGGTGCAGTTTATAAATAAGGCCATTGTGCCAGCACCGGTCAAATGCAGCTTCTACGTCCAGAAATAGCGCCAACGTTGAAGCTCCATTGTTAAATTGCTCTGTTACGTCATCAGTTAGTCTGAGGAGCTGTAGTTCAGTGGAATATCCTTTTCTAAAGCCAAACTGTGAATTTGAGAGTTCATGTGTTGCCGAGACTTGTTTTTGAAGTCGAGAAAGGATACATTTTTCGAGCAGTTTACCAATAGTAGACAAAAGACTAATGGGACGGTAGTTTTGTGGTTGTCTGGTGCTTTTCCCTTGCTTTGGGAGCATGATAACCTTAGCTCGTTTCCAAGTAGAGGGGAAATAGCCTTGCTGCAAACAGGCGTTAAATATCTTTGTTAGTTGCACCAGAGCTTTTCTCGGGAGATGCTTAAGTTCCTCATTAGTCACTTTGTCTGGACCGGCAGCTTTCCCATTAGGCAATTTCCTAATGAGCTTGTAAATTTCCTGCGGTGTTATGGTGGGTAGTTGTTGCTCTTGCTTCTGCGCCACCCAGGTTTGTACCCATGTCTGGACCTCCCGTTCTATTTCACAGTTGCTCACTGGGTTTTCGGTGAATCTGTCTTGGAGACAGTCAGCGAAGACCTCGGCTTTCTCCTCTGCGGAGAAGTGCAAGCCGCTTTGAGTGTGCAGCGCCTCAGTTGCGGAGTTGACGCTCGTGGAAACTTTGAAAGCCTTGAGTAATTTCCACAAAGAAGAGTCCGAATGTGTGGTACTCAGCATTTTGTTTTCCCATTGTTCAGTTTTATTGATTTTAATTTGTTGCCGAATGATGTTGCGTAGCCATTTTGCTAGCACTTTATATTCAGGCTGACGGGTGTATCGCCACAGTTTTGTCAAGCGTCGTCTCCGCGCAATGAGTTGCTCTACCTCGGGGTACGTGCAAAAACCGGGTGGTCTTGTGGTGTATGTGGTAGCATTTCTCTTGGCTGTGTGTAGCGAGGCAGTAAAGTTTTCAATGGCGACATCTATGTCTGCCTCGCTATAGTATGACAGTCTGGGCTGCGCCATCCCGTGCATTTCCATGGTGAACTTATTCCAGTCGGTTTCAGCTCTACTTTGAGGGCCAGAGGCACTGGCTGAAATGCCACCCTGTATGTCGAAATGCACAGGAAGATGGTCGGAGTCCAGGCTGTGATAAACAGTAAAGTTGTTTAACAGTGTCGCATTTTTTGTTAGTACGATGTCCAAAATCTCAGCGTCAAAGTGCCCTGATCGATGCCAAAAAGTGGGTTCTGGGGGAAGATGTACCTCAATGTCATCATTATCAGTTATAAATTCAACCAGGAGATTTCCCGCCGCGTTTGCCCGGCGTGAAAACCACCAGGGGTGCCGGGCATTGAAATCTCCTGCAATTATAACGTGCTCCTCTAAAGCGAGGATCTGCTCGAGGTCTTGTGTAAAGTCTGGAGAGTTAGGGGGCCGATAAAGTGCTACCAGCATAACCGTTTTACTATTTACACGTGTTTTAAGTGCTGTGCACTCTAACGCTGCCATTACAGGCAACGTAACAGAAGCATGAGCAATAGTATTTCTAAGCAAAATAGCAGTCCCTCCCCCTTGTCTGCCAATTCTGTCGTTCCGAAAGATTTGATACCCCTGGAGCTTAAAAGTGTGCTCGTGCTTTAATTTTGTTTCGCAGATGAATGCGACGTCAATTTTGTTACGCCGTAGGTAGTTTTCAAGTTCGTGTTGCTTCCTGTGGATGCCATCTGCATTCCACAGTAGTGCGCGCGTTAAAGTTGTGCCTCCCCTTACGTGGGCCATTTATTCTAAAAGGGCTGAGAGGAGACATATGATGGTCTCTATTTTCTCCCAAGTGCTGCTGCAGCTTTTGAATTTGGCTAGGAAAGGCTGCGCCTTCATCAATAATGATGGTAAATTTAGGTCTCTGAACATGTTTAATATATCTTTTATCCCACTCAGGTCACCCGTGGGCGCCTGTTGGGGTAGTGGAGGGGGACCATTCTGTGGTGGCACTGGTGCGTTTTGCCCTCCGGTAGTTCCCGCATAGGAGATACCTGTTTGAACCAGGGCCGGGTGTATGATGGGTTTTGGCCCTGGCTGAGCACTGGGAGAGCTCCTGGCTATGGATGCCAGTTGACGGCGGTGACGTTCGTTGCGAAACGTCTCGCACCCCCTGTAGCTGGCAGGATGCGTTTCCCCACAATTAGCACAGTGGGGTACAACGCCCTGTTTGGCCTTTTTCGGGCAATCAGCCAGGCGGTGGAGGTCACCGCAAAGGACACACCGGGAGGTCATATTGCAGTTCCTAAAAGTGTGCCCCAACTGCTGGCAGTTGTAACATTGCGTTATGTTTTGGTTTGTTTTTAGGACCTCCACGGTGACCATCATATGGCACACCTCTCGTTCCTGTAGAAGTTTTTGGTTTTCGGTGGTCCTGTCAAGACTTACCTGAAAATTTGGCAGAGGCCTGCCACGTGAAGTCATCTGTCGTACCTGGACGCCGGTGTAGCCTTTTAGGACCAGGTCCTCTTTCACGTAATCTTCCTCTAAGTCAGCTGGAAGATGTTTGATTACGTAGCGAAGAGGTTGATCCCCACGTGGAGTAAAACTGTAGTTTTCTACTCCGGCGTCCTTCAGGAGCTGCATTGTCGGGTTCGCGTCCTGCTTCCGTTGAAGGAAGAGCTTAAGGCAGTCCCTCGTCGTCTGCAATTTATATGTGCCGGCAGGAAGGGAGCCACGCAGGATGCGGAGGACCTTTACCGTGTGTTGGACGTCAGGGATTATTATTCTTGGTGGTTTCTGGTTGTCTGATGCTTTTGCTGCGTTGTTGGATGTGCTTGGGGCGGGAGTGGGGGTGGGAATGGTGGGCTGGGTGGTGTGTTTCTTCTGTGTCTGTGTTTGAATGGGGGCTTTGGTAGGGGGTAGCTTGGGGAAGGGGTCTCTAGAGGTGGAGGCTATTGCGGGTTGTGGTGGTGGATCCTCTGACGTCTCGTCGTCGGATTCTGCATCAAATTGTACCCTCAGCGGCGCGTAGGTGTTTCTCGTGGTGAGGGGATATGGCGGCGTTTTTTGTTTTGAGACGCGCTTGGGGCGCAGCTGGTTGGGACGTTCACTGTCTGAATCGCTTTCCCGGCCGCTTCCTCTATTCCTCTTATTTCTTGCAGGCACTTGTTGCCACCCCTCGCTGAGGATGACTAATCGCCGCTTCTTGAGGGCATGCTCTTTGTAGCAGAACCCGAGGTCCTGTGCGAATTTTGCAAATTGTTGGGATTCCCCATCCATATTTGCCAGCACATTCTGGTAGTAGATGATCTCTCCCTTTAGTTCATCTACTTCTTTCTGAAGTTTCTCTATTTCCATTGCCTTACGCTCTTCCTCTGTCATCTGCGTCTTCTTGGTTGGTTGGTCCGTGGTTCGTTGGCCGTTGGGGGCTGTAGTGGGCGGGGCGAGTGCAGTGGCAGTCACGGCTGCTGCGCTGGATGCCATCACTTGCCTGACTCCGCTCTCGGCGGCCGGCGGATCAGGGGCATTCTCCATCCCCTTCTTGTTCCCGCTCCCAGTCGCAAGTGCTTCTGGGAGCCTCCACTTAGCGTGGGTACACTATATTTCGCGCGCTTTTTACACTGTCACTTACACACTATATTTACACTATAATTATACGTAGAATTATTTACACAGGGGACGGAGTACTATTGATACTCATTCACATATTAGTTATTGCACTTCACTCAAAATATACGTCCAGGTGTACACGGACACACTAAACAAAACACTATATAACAACGCTTATATAACTACACTCTGTACTCAATATCCCTAATCAAATGTGTGTGGAGAGCGCCACAGCCACTTGATACGTCTTTCCCGCCAAAATTATGGCAGTTGACAATGATCCCGCCAAACCGTTTCACGTGACCGTTTCTCGCGCGCACCAACAAACTCCTCTTCTCACAACGGTCACAACACCTCTCCGGAAGTCGAAAAATTCTTAGAGGTTCTTTCATTAGTTCCTTTTTAATCATACACACTACTGCTTCTGAACACCCGATAGCCTTAGCTGTTTCTTTTACTGCCTTACACGTATTTTGCTTCAAAAATAATATAACACATTCATAATTATTTGGCGTTCCGTACTTCTTAATTTACCAACATATCGTCTCTTCCTAGCTTCCCCCTCCATAACTACAAATATTTACAAAACTATTAAACAAATAACGCAATAACAGCTCACAATTACACCCACGGCTTCTTTCGAACTAATGTTAGTGCTGCTCCTTATACTATCTTCTGTGTCAGGCCTGACGCTGAATAGATGAATACCTTTTGTTTGCCTTACTGGATAAAAGAAAGAGGTTACTGCCTTTTGGTTTATTTTAAAAACTTTCTCCAACCTTCCTCAACATTTGTTCTCGCTGGTTCCCTGATGTAAACTCAATAACAAAAAAGTTTCACACTGCGTAACTTTTGCAGTGTACAGATATAAAATTTTCCGAAAACATTTCATTTTAAAAATTATAACACTTAACTGGGTAAACATACAGAATTCAGAGTGGGCAGGTAGTAGCACTATGGCATACTCTACCTAAGAAAAAAATATAGATGCATTCTAGCAGTTAGTTTGTTAGTGCGTGATGAGTGTAGAAACAGCAAATATCGGACTTCTATTGAAAAAAAAGTTTTCTGAAGAAATTTGGGCCTATAGAAATGTATAATGACTCTAAAAAGGATATAACCAGATAGAGAAAAAAATTCTGCATAGGATAATGTGTTCAAATCTGAAATTTATAACAAATGAATATTTATACCATGCTATTAGTAATCTTGCAATAGCGCGAGGGTAGAAAAGGACGCGGCTAATGGCAACTTGTATGTACTAGATAGAGACAGAGATGTCCCATTTAACTCCATACTGTCTTCTAAGAGTGGAACGCTATAGAAATATACTGCAGAAACTGAAAATATTTAAGTTGTGCAATTTTGAGCGATTTGTTTGCTTTAATCTGGCGTGAACAGGCATTCCAAGTTTGGCAACATTATCGTAAACGCGATTAGAAGCAGAACTGCTGCTCGCGATATCGTTTGTCGGGAATTGTTTACTGATGTAGTGGCTGGCTGCATTCCTGCCAGGGACCACGAGCTGGTGAACAAACTGTACGTTCTCGAATAAGGCTTGGTATTGCTGCGGTTAAACATACAGTTAAAGCAATGCTTTCATATAAATATTAGCTTACGGAAATACCATTAGACACTAGTATTAACAGTTGAAAGCATTTATCAGCAGACATGCAATGTGCATCGATACAATGGCGTAAGTGCAATAATGGAAGACACTGACTTCATTCTGCAACTGGACGTTGAGATATTACCTATTATAGTATTGACAAATCGTAGCGCAGTTGGTAGAGCACCTGCCTGCTGTGCAAGGGGTCCCGGGTTCGATTCCCGGCAGGGGGGTAGGAATTTTTCTCCAGCCAGGATTATTCCTCATCCTTCCCCGAGTCTGGAGCGGTTAGAGTTAGACCGTTCGCCTACCACCCGCACGTGGTATTTGTGGTGGACGAAGCGGCGTCTGGGCGGGTTTTCTCCAGGTTCTCCGGTTTCCACCAATTGCTCCATTATCACCCTTCCAATCATCCATCCTCTTCCTCACTATCATACCTTAGCTGACCACCCGCTTCCAGGTCTTCACTCTGTCTGGTCCAGAGGTCCCTCTACTCCCCGACAGGCGCCTGACTAGGCTGGCTTGTAAGTCCTACATAACGGGAGGGTAAACAGGGAAAGAGAGAAGAAAAATTATGAGTTGCACTCATATGACTTACATGACTCTTACACTAGCTATTCTTACAAACAGTCAAATGTTGATGTCATATTTGATGATAGTCAAATGTTTTACGAGTGATCGCTATATGAATAATGACCTTCCATTTGAGAAAAGTATAATTATTACACAACTCACACAAATAAGGCATATCTCCGGAATGATTCACTCCACAAAAAAGAAATACATTTAGATATAAATTGTATGTTTTAATGAGTTCTACATTTTTGTGCAGTAAGATTTGGTCTATCTCTTACAGTTGATCACTTGTGCAGAAGTCATTAAGAGTAAACATAGGCTATAACCAAAAAATTCAAAATATAAATTTTGTTTGCCATAAAAATATCTCAAACATATCAGAGCCATTTTCATGTAAAGGGTAGTTTAGAGTGCAAGAATTTTCTTCAAAATCTTCGTGTCGCATCACTGAAAGATATTAAACTTAAATACCAACTTTGGTTTTTAACCAACTTTTTTCTTTTTGAGTTATGCTGTTCGCAGACAGACACGCACACGCGCACACACACACACACATTACACACACACACACACACGCACACACACACGCACACACACACACGGACCTTTTTCTAAAAATGCTTTTTTTGCCTCAACACATGTTTCCGGTGAAATCTCGACTTCGAATTTTTGGGCCGAAATTGTCCTCTACTAGCTGTAGAGAAAGTAAGAAAGTAGACTTTCAAGAACCAGAAAAGTTGAATTTATTAGAATAATATTTACAATGTTCAGAGTAACTTTATTTTATATACAAGTTGTTTATTACGCAACTGTTGAAATTAATTTGCGGGGCTTTGGTTTGTGCAACACTGGAAGTTGATGGAAGATTAAGGTTAATTTGTGAGTTTTGTTCTATTGAGTTTAATATTCCATTGAGTGGTGGTTAGTAATGCCGTGAGTGCACCTTTGATTGGTGGATTAACAGTCTCTTTATGAACTGGTGCAAGGGCGGCCCCCCTTGGAAATTAATGCATTTAATGTGCAGTCAATTACTATTAGACTATTGTTTTAATATTTATGTAAAAACTTTTTTATTTAGCACAAATTAATATGCTTACCCGCAACAAATACTATAGCTCGTATCTTTTATAGTTTTTGGCAACATAATAATGGTTTAATACTGTTTGATTGCAAAACTTCCAATATGCGACCCTCCCCTGAAACCGAGCAATCGCTCTGCACCTCAGTTTCCACTGGAGCAGGCTGTTGCGTGTCCACAGGTTAAATCCTCGTCATTGGAAGAACTGAAGCAAAATATTAGAAAAGCAATCGGAAACATTACAGTGACCCAACTTAATCCTGTGAATCAGAATGTGTTCTACGGGTATAACGCTTGTCGACGCCCATGCTTGGAACTATATTGTGGAAGAATACAGGAGTATTAAAATGCACTAGCCAATGAGGTGCATTTCCGCCACGTGCTCCTGCTTACATGTACTTTATGTTTACCACCCCCCCCCCTAGCGCAACAGCCTTGCCGCCCAACCGCTGCGTCCCTCACCTCTGCCCACTACAGGCGTCATTGGTGGGCTGCAGTACTGGAGGGTGGAACGTGGTCAGCGCCCCAAATCCTCCCGGCCGTCTCAATTGGTCCCCCCGGGACCTAACGAGGCTGAGTGCACCCCGTGCCAGGCCTCCCAGAGAGGATAAAATCCCCATGCTGGTACCGGGGATCGGACATGGGTCTTCCGCGCCAGAGGCAAGCGCGCTACCAACTGCGCTACAGAGGCGGTCCACTTTATGTTTACAGTAAACCGATAAATAAGATAAGCGATCGCAGCGCTCGACAACCAAGGTCAGTCGCTTTGCCAAGTAGTACTTTTGTGTTTTATTTGTATTATTAACCAACCCAAACAGTACTTTTAGGTACTGGATGCCTGAAACAAAATCAGCATCACACCACACAGTCCTATTGTAAATCGTAAAGGGAAGGAGCCACGTGTTTAGCTGTTTACTCAGCATTTGGCTAATGTGTAAAAATCAGTTTCGAAAAATACAACTCACAGCCATCTATGATATTGTCTTCGGCAACAATGTCATCTAGGAGCTCAAGATAAAGTGTGCGAAATTCATAAAAATCTCCACGTTTTATTATTAAATTTATTAAACTACGCTTGCGCTTACACCTCACCGAAACAAAAAGCTACAAATCTTAAGGAATTTGTCATTTGTTCAGTTTAGGAAGGGTAAACACACCTGCGTTTTTCTGCGATGGAAAGTTGCAGATAAGAACAGGTAAAGCACCCCGTAATTTTGTATGAAAGTTACCCAAGCAAACATCCTTGAGAAGACAAAAGAGGGTGCTCTGGGCAGGTTCTAAACAATAACAAACTCACTATTATAGGTTGCGCGTTTGTTCTTGACGAATGACCTTGAACAGAAATCCAGTGAGTAGACCTACCCTTAATAAACAGGTCAGCAAACGTTTATGCTACGATAACAGACACCTCTGTTTTCCTCTGTCGCGTTTGTGCATACAGTCGACTGCAAAAGTTTTGTACGGTACAGATGTATGCAGGCAACGAAAATAACAGTAATTCAGACGAGGGAGAAACGTCGGGAACAGAAGAAATGCAATAAAGTTAAGTGCAAACAGTTATAGAGGTATAGTGTATAATACGTGTGGCTGATATTACTGGAAGTGTGATAAATTGATTTGTAGTGCTGTACTACTTCAGCTCAGAAGCATGTGCGTCATCTCACTGCAGACTGTACCTCCTCTCTCTCCATGCCAACGTTCCCGCAAAAGCTGAGTAGAGACTCGCATCCAACCTTTCATATAAAATTTTCATTCGTCAAGAAGTAACGCGCGACCTGTACCAGAAAGTCATTATCCCAAAAGAATTACTCATGAAACTACACAAGTCTCTTGTTTTGTGAATGAACCAAGAAACGCCATATTTCATCTTAAAAACGTCCTAAATATGTGTAACATTATTTTCTTGTTCCATTTTGTATGGTAGCGTTAGTAAGTAAAAAATGAGCTGTTATTTTATTTATGCCAACAAACTTGCTGCTGGTGTTTTTAAACACACAAGCCGTGTGTGGGCAATGTTTAAGAGGTGGAATCAGGACTAAAAAATTCAATGCCATAGCCGGGATTTGAACCACGGATCTTCCGCTTATTTAGCGGCTGTTTTAACCACTAAACACTTAGTTTAGTCCTTCTTCCACCTCTTAAACATTGCCCATATACGGCTTGTGTGTGTAAAAACATCAGCAGCAAATTTGTTGGGATAAATAAAATAATAACTACCATCTAATGGTTACTTAAACCCGGGATATAAAGTACTTACAATTTGTAAGTCGCCCTTGGGGTATTTATCTCTGATGTGAGATTCCCTTGTGGTCTACCGGGAAAGTAGAATCGGCTGGGGAAATTGTCACACTGGCAAGTTGGCCATGGTAGCTTAGTGGTCAAGCAGCCGCTCGATAAGCGAGCGGAAGATCCGTGGCTCAAATCCCGGCTATGGCATTGAATTTTTCAGTCCTGGAGGTCCGCGCGCGCAGATGTGCGTCAGTCTGTGAACAGAATAACTCAAAAACTTGCAAGGGGCAAGGGGAATATGAGAATACAGTGGCCTTTGAGCGATAGTCAAATGTTTTAAAGCTTTGAGATCCCGTTCTCTTTGCACGACTAACATAAACAAATGCACAGCGACGTTGCATTTGACGAAAGTTTTAAGTTTTCCGAAACTGACACAAATAACAAGGAATATCTCCGAAATGGTTCACTCTCAAAGAAAAAAATATTTGGACATAGACTGTGATTTTAGCGAGATCTACGTTTTTGTATAGTAAGATGTCTATCTCTTACGGTTTAGGAGTTATTCAAAAGTCATCCAGAATAAACAGGACTACATAGGCTATAGCCAGAAAATTAAAAATATACATTTCATTTGTCACTCATTAAAATATCTTAAACATGTTATTTTAATCAAAATCGTTAGAGCCATTTTCGAGAAAATAAACATTTTCGAAAAATTTTCCATGTAGGTAAAGGGTAGTTTAGGGTGGAGGAATTTTCTTCAAAATCTTCGTGTCGCATCCTTGAAAGACTTAAATACCAACTTTGGTGTTTAACCGACTTTTCGTTTTTGAGTTATGCTGCCCACAGACTGACACACACACACACGGATCTTTCTCTATTTTTTTTTATTCAGGGGGCCTCAAAACATATTTCTGGTGAAATCTCAACATCGAATTTTTGGGTGGAATACAATACTTCCTCTAGTTACGTAGTAGAGAAAGTAAAAAAACTAATCTTACGGCGCAACACCTGTTCGGGCCAAGGTCTACCACCCAGCCGCTGCGTTCCTCCCCCCCCCCCCCCCAACCTCTGCCCACTACGGGCGTCATGAGTGAGGTGCAGCACTGGAGGGTGGTACGTGGTCAGCGCTCCGAGTCCTCCCGGCCAGTTATACAAGACCTTCTCGACCTGAGGCCGCTACTTCTCCATCAAGTAGCTCCTCAATTGGTCCCTCCGGGACCTAACGAGGCTGAGTGCACCCCGTGCCAGACCTCCGAGAGGGGGTAAAATTTCCATGCTAGTACCGGGGATCGAACCCGGACGCAAGCGCGCTACCAACTGCGCTACAGAGGCGGCCACTGGTACTCAACTAATTCTTTAAATTTTTCCATGATGGCTCGAAGGGATGTCCTGCAGTTACTTTTTTACCACAGGAGATTGCTTTTGCCACTCGCATCCCACTTTAGAACTAGTGTGGCATGATATGGCATTGGACAAATTCAGAAAGAGATCCAGCTAGATCAAAGAGTTGATCTAAAACTTTTGGGCAGATATTTGTTCGTTCTGTGGGGATCGATGGTATAGAGCATATAGTTTTCTAAGGATGGTAATTTATTACATGGAATAATTCACAACACGTTTGTGGCTACAGCAGTCCTAGATTATGATAGGCGTAAAACTGGTTGGAAAAAAAAACACCGATGTCTTTGCATGTTTCATAACTTCCGGTACTCACTTCGTACAGTTCTATAACTACCGGCACTGAGTACCGGTGAGTATCGGTCCAACTAATGCCTTATTTTCTCATAAAAACATCCCTCGGCTACGTTTTATGGCTTAGGGCCTTCAATCCCTTAGCCACGCTTTGCAGCTTAGGGCCCTTAACCCTGAGTCGCTTTGCGAACACGTGAGTTTCGATTGATCGAGAAAGCACAAGCTTCTTTGTTCTCTTTTTCGTTCACATTTTGGCAGCTCTTGCTTATAAACAGAACAGGCACAAATTATTTCGCACCGGCCAATACGTTTCGGAAACAAACTCGGCATTTGCGGGTAGTTTTAAAATAATGTCGAAATGTCGCACATATGTTCTATTTCGACGTGTATAATTTTCTCATCTAGAGATAAAATGTATGTTTATATGTGTTGCAGGTGTTCAATTTTGATATGCATTATAACAAAAGACGCAAGACAGTTGTATCGGACATTCCCCATGTTTAAGGCAATGCACCTGTGAAAAGCATAAAAACCCACAATTTCCATTTGAACGACCTGAAATGTTTTTCACAGTGCGGTAATGTACTAGATAACACTCAGATATCTGCATTTATTTAAGAGCTATTAATGTTTTTGTTCTAGAATTAATTTATTTACATTGCATTCATTAAAATGTCCCACGTATCAAACGGTGGTTTAATGTTTATATGCTACTAAGGATTTTATTTTGCCTTTAAACGCACGACCACGGCAACGGGAAGCAAGGCGGTATTAAATTTTTTGGTTCACAATAGGCCAGCAACGAGAACGGCATGATACACTATCAGCTTAGCGATAGAAAGTGAAGGTTGTTATTGAGCATTGGGAATTCATTTGTTTCTGACCAAGATATTTTTTTCCTAGCATGCGACAGTTAGCGGCTGTTTCATGGCACGGTCGCCTTGAATAATTTTCACAGTGAAAAGTCTAATACGCACAATATGAATCTAACGTGCTGTGCTTGGTAACGGGAACAAAATGTTACTACTTGGCCAAGTCTTCTTTCCCGTTCCCGGGTCCCGGGAAAGCTTCCCGTCGGTTGCGAACATTCCCATTTGAGTACATGTATTTCAACTTTCTCGTTCTGGTTGTCGCTGCTACCGAAGGTTATGGTCTTTTAGCAGACCATTGCAACGAACCACACATTTGAGTTTTTCTTTAATTCACATAAAGCTAATATAGAAAAGGTTCGCATTTTGGCATTTTTCAATTTTATGTGTATGGACATATTTAATAAGGAATAACAGTTATAAAATTTCGAAAATGGCTGTGTGAGTCTCTTAAGACTTAAGCAATCATTCATGCAGTTTTGCAGAAAATTAGAAATTAATGGATAAAACATTTTGACACCTGGAGCATTTTTAAGCAGTGAAAAATATTGAAAAAAGGTTTTGAGAAAAATATTTAAAATCGGAATGTTCATTACTGAACTGCATTCAGAAGCGCCTCAAAGGCCGCACAGAGTGATAAATATTGCTGATATTAGTAAATCAAAGGCGCCAAGTGGAAGTATGGAGTATAAACAGCAATAAGTTAAAAATTCAAATTTTGGATTTTTTCCGAATTTTCATCCAATTTCAAGGCCTTTGTAGGTCATAAAGTCGGAGACTTCACAATTGGTGTATTGCCATTACAATTTATTTGCTTAAACGTTTAGATCTGGCGCCATTCAATTACTAATTCCATTACATTATTCATTTGCATAGTTTCTGATTGATAGTTCTCATTTGCTACAAAGTTTTACGTGATAGCATTCACAAATCAATGATATCAACAATATATAGGTAATACAAATATAATGAATAATATAATGGCTATTGTAATATAATGGTAATTGTATTCTTAAATGCCTATTTAGCTGCAATACAAGTATTAATTAATTATTAATTCCATGAGTTTTATTCAAAGAATGCGCTGTTTTAATTGGAAGTAGAATATGACTACACACACAACAGATTCGTTCCTAAAGTTATTACCTCTTAGGCGCTTCTACCAATCACATTGATAGCCAGCTAGCGCTATCCCCACCCATCGAATAAGAATGTGCATGTGCCTTGGAAGAGTAGAGAATTCTCAGTGTCGTTAGTCAACTTGTTGGCTGTGTTGTTGGCTGTGAAGTGAGAGGTATGGGATTTTGTTATGTTATATAATGGATATATTGGTCTTAGGAGTATTTTGTTTCATTTAACTTGTGGACTGTCAGGTATGGCATTTTGAAGTCTTAGTAGCCTATGTTGATGGTATAATTGGATGTTAAAACGCGGTTGACAGACGCCAGGCATGTCCAAGACATTTTAGTAAAGATGGATATGTAAAAACAATACATATTTCAAATTACAATTGCCAGTAAATTAGGAATACTTTTCTTTCACTGTTATTTAAGTTACCTTTGTATCTCGAGGATGGGGTCAAGTTCAGGTGCAATGTATAAAACCCATGGGAAATGTTTTGGCGGTAAATTAGGAGTATTTTTCTTTCACTAAATTATACCTTTGTATCTCGAGGGTGATTAAGTTTAGATGCAATGTATAAAACCCCATGGGAAATAATGTTCTTTGTCAGCTAAATACCTAATTATATACCCATGCAACTTTAAAGCAGAATGTATTGTGATTTAATTCGTTTTCCAAATTATGTATTGTTGGGCAAATTTCCGCAGATCAACCCCACTGGAAAAAAAGACATTTTTATTCCAATATTCGTTAGGCACGTATGAACACGTACCCAAATAATTGAAATATTTGCACATAATAGTTGCATAACTGAAACATAGAGCAAGTTTTTAATGCAATAGAACAACATTTTATGGATCAGGAGTTTGTTTTTACTTTCAAATACGCCATACTGATGACCGAAAACCTCCATATGGAATTGAAACATGTGCACCATCCATAAAAACCAAAAAGCCCTAAGAGCTGCTAGCCATTGTATAGGCGAATTTTTGTCAATTTCTCGATATGTTGGTTTGTAGGAATTTCATTATTCAAACAGATTTAAGCAAATCACTCAATTACCTATGTGAATTTTGTGTCAGTAAGATAAAAGTTAGTGGTTTTTAGAGATATAAATGATATACCAGGCCTACAAGACTATACGTTTGTTTGCTTTGAAATTTCGAGTACGGATGTTTGGCGTTTTCCGAATCCTCTGGCACTGGGTATGCCGTTCCCATGCGTATGGTGATGATTGAACCTCGCATGAAAAAGAAATAATTATTTGGGAACCGGACGTATGCACCGACCACACACCAATGCATTAGGGATATATGAAGTGAAAATTGCACCAACTGTCGCAATGTTTTGAGAATTATGTAGCCAGAGTTAGAGAAATAGTAAACTCGGAATTTGTGTGGCAGCAAGACAGCCCCACGTAAATACAGGTGTGCATGTGTAAAGAGGAATGACAACTTTTATGTGTAATTTAGGATCTACTATAATACTGCAGTCCCAAACTATCAGGGTCAGTCCCAAACTATCAGGGTTTTCCTATAGAGCCAACCGCCAGGTGATTGTGTTTTACTGATGTAGATGCACGGCTGCCAACATTAGAGAAACAATACCGCCAGCAGCAACGTGGAGAGTCGTAAGCTTCAAAGGTAGCCGAGGGATGTTTTTTTACGAGTAGTAAAGCAACTGTGGAGCAGCGACGGAGTGTAGCTGTAGCATCTGTGTTGCCGAACTCTTTAAGATATAAATAAAAATATCAAACCAGCGGATTTCGCTTTTTATTTAAATGTGCAGTTTTTATCGCGCTTGCGCAGTAGAGGGAAGATGACTGTTGTCCTTGTAATTATTTTGGCATAAAAAAGACGTCCTTATAGGTGTGGGATGTTTAGGGCGCTACCAACTTCCCAGCATGACTTGTGGTCACATCCAGTGACATTGTAACAACTCCAACAGCTAGAGCTGTGCTGTTTTACTGTCCTACAAAGAGATTCTTTGGATTTCAAAATTCAAAAGTTAACCCCAATAATTATTTGGATACAGGTTAACCTGTAACTGGTACACTTGGGTCCTAGGGACCTGATGGAAGTTTCCTTCTATCAGTACCACAATGTGTGGGAACACTGCTGTGCCCCTTTTGGTGTTCTCCTAGATTTCTGTTGATTATCAGCCCACAGCATTGTTGCAGATAGTTTTGCTTCTATAAATGCCTTCGGGTCCCATGGACCCTGGTGTACCTTTGGTGAAATTTCTTTTTCTTAACGCCACTTTAATTATTTTGGATTTGTTCTACTAGAGTGTAGAAAAATGAGTGGGAAAGAGATTACAGATACTGCAAACTACTGGACCAAAGAGGAAAAGATGCTCTGTGTGCCTGGCTAAGGACAGGAAAGCATCAAGAGCGTGTGCCAAATGTCGAGCACCACCTTTGTGTCTGGAATGTTCCAGATATTTGTATCCATAGCGTTTTAGATAAGTGAAAAGAGTGAATTTGACTGATAATGACACTAATCAATCTGAAAATAAGATTTTGTCTCAATTGCTGCTGTTTACAATTTTCATAAGAGTTAATGTCATTCAGCTGAAAATATTGTAATTGAATCCCCCATAAATTATCCCTGCTGAAATGTTATGTTCAATTTGAACATTTTTGGGGATTCACAATATAGAACAGCAGCCTATTTTAGGTTAATATGCAATGTTTCATTTGGGTAGGCAAATATTCATAGTGGATGAGTGGATTTTTGTATGTACACATTTTTCAGATTTTTTTGCTTGTGCACCTCACTGTCATGTTGTATAATCTTTTTAAGGGATGATCAGAAGCATTGAATATAATTTTGAATTAGTAATAAGTCTTTACTAAATTATTATTTATGCATGCCAACAAGCTTACTGCTAGTGTTTTTAAACACAAGCCGTGTGTGGACAAGATTTAAGAGGTTGAATCAGAAACTGAAAAATGCAATGCTATAGCCAGGATTTGAACCACGGATCTTCCGCTTATCGAGCGACTGCTCTAACCATTAAGCTACCATGGCCAACTTGCCAGTATGACATTAAATTCCCCAGTTGACTCGTACTTTTTCCTGGTTAACCACAAGGGAATCTCACATCAGAGATAAATACCCCAAGGGCGACTTACAACACCTCTTAAACATTGCCCACACACGGCTTGTGTGTTTAAAAACACCAGCAGTAAGCTTATTGGCATAAATAAATACCATCTAAAGGTTACTTAAACCCTGGACATAAAGTACTTACAATTGTAAGTGTCCCATTACATACTGTGGTGAAAGACCACTTTATTTTGCTCAGAGGCCTCTTGATTAGCTTGTTCTTTTATGTAATATAAGTCTATAACATGGGTCCACTGTCTTTGTAATTCTCTTCTAAAGGAAGCCATTCTAAGAGTTTTTTGCACTTGAAAAAAATCATCCTCTGCCAGACTAGAATTTGCATCTGCAGGAATTAGACTCTAGCATGTCCAGACCCATGCTTTTTAAATGGTGGTCTCACTTTCAATCCTTTATCCTTCTGCATACAAAATATGTAACGAAACTATTCCTGGTGATGCTGTGGTCGAGTGTTCGTCTACCACCTAGGTGGCCTGGGTTTGATTCCAGGAACCTACGTTTGGTATTTGTGGTGGAAGGATTTTTTTTTTTTTTTTTTAAATTGGACTGGCCCCGCCTCCGCCAGCCCAGGTGACGATCATCCGAAAGGGATATACATCGCCTCCCCTACCATGCACTACGTCTACTCTACGAGGATGGAAGGGAAAGTCGGGTGCTGTTATGTCAGGTACCGCCGAAGCAAACCTGATGTTAGTGGGTAACTCTAAAAAAGGCACCTGCATACAAGAGAGTATGCAGGCAGAGTGGGGTTAGGTACAGGTCTTGGCACGAGGCCCGGGCCTGGAACCTAAGTGTTAGTGGTGGGTTATCATGCATAAGGCAGGAATTGAGGTGAGGTGTCATGCTTAAATTGAGGTGTACGTTACCTGAATTGGGGCTGCAGCCGGAGAGGGAGCTGCCTTGTCTTGGCACAGCTCACGCTGTTTGTCCTGGAACATATGTGCAATGTAGCGGATTAGTCCTTGTCAGATTGAAAATTTTTTTTTAATATTTTTTTTTTTAGTTTTTTTTTTGTTTAATTGTTTTTTTTTTTATTTTTATTTATTTATTTTTCCTTTGTTTATTTACAGTGGAGGAGTGCATCAGGGCTGGTTTTCTCCGGGTTCTCTGGTTTTCCCCACCACCCATTCCACCAATTGCTCCATAACCTTTCCAATCATTAATTTCACCTGCATTTCATATCATCCTCTTCCTCACTATCATACCTGGTGCTTGGCTGACCACCCACTTCCAGGTCTTCACTCTGTCTGGTCTATAGGTTTCTGTGCTCTGACAGGCGTCTGACCCTAGACACTGGCTTGTGAGTCCTACATAAGGGGAGGGTAATCAGGTAAAGAAAGAAAAATATTCCTGCAAATATTTTGAATTAACCTACAGTAATTGGAAAAGTAGACTTTGTAGTAATTTGTAAAGGAATGAGAAAAATTCATTTGAATGTAAGATATCAGATTTGTTAATCTAAAACAGGAAAAATGATTGGTTTTTTTATTAAAATGAAGTCCAACACTATAGTAGCCTGCCTTAAACTCACTATTGAATTAAGAAAATAATAGTCCATGCGCTATTTTGGCTTTCAAATGTGATATGCTGCCTAATTAATATAAACTTTATACAGCATGTAACAGCAAAATAGCACTTGTCCATACTGCAGACATTTTAACTTCTAAAATTTCAATTCAGTTTTATTTATGGACACACTTTAACTGCAGTGTTTGTCAGTATCCCATTATATATTGGGCGTGAAAGACTCCTTAAGTTTGCTATGAGGATATTTTTATCAGGCTTGAGATAAAACATGGCAGCATTTTCTATAAAGGTGGATGGTGATGGCTCTTATCTCTGGGTTGTATAAAATAGGTAGTGTATAAAGATGGTAAGGGCTAATGCTCCTGTAATTAAAATTCAGATTTTGCCAAAATTAACATTATCGAAGATAACATATAATTAGAAGTTATTTCACTCTAACTATAATTGTAGCAAATATCCGAAACTATTTGGTTTATCATTGTTGGGTAACTTTCTTTTATGAGAGAGCATAGGTTTTCACGGCTAGAAGTTATTTCTGGGTTGTTATGCTATGGTCTGCCGGAGTTAGTTTCCAGACATTCTGCCCACAACTGTGGCAGACATTTTCAGTGGTGCGGTCATAGTCTCCTCTGAGAAGTTTAAACCACAACACAAACTTCTCCGAGGTGACTACGACCATGTCACTAAAATTGCCTGCTGTAGTTGTGGACGAAATGTCTGGAAACTTTAACTCCAGCAGACCACAGCATAATAGCCCAGAAACTAGTTGTATTTCTTTTATGACTTCTTCATACGCTGAACTCAAAAGAGCATCATTTTATTGATGCACTTCAACTTCCTTTGCTAATCAGTAATTACCTCTGTGGATATTTATCCTATGCGATAGTCATCAGGGTATTAGGTATTCCAATACTCGATTACAAATTAGTGATGTGTTGTCTGATACTAATACGCACACTCGTTAAGTCACCCGGAATGTCTTTTTTGTAAGATGCTGGGATTGCAAAATTACTGAGGAAGATATATTTCACTTGGTTACCTGGCTGACAACTATTGACTCTTATTTTTTTTTGCAATTCTCACTTATTATTGATGTTGATATGTTTTATTCCACTGATTTAATAGTAAGATTTACAAAAAATAAATACAGTATTCATCTTTTCTTCTGATTACACTCCCTGTATAGAGGACTTACAAGTGTGTGCCTAGGGTCAGATGCCTGTTGGGGAGCAGACTAATGTATGGACCAGAGAGAAGATGGTTAGCCAAGCACCAGGTTCGAGAGCAAGGAAGAGATTATGAAATGCAGGCAAAATGGATTATTAGAAAGGTGATGATGGAGCAGTTGGGTGGAACGAGTGGTGGGGGAAACGAGAAAATCTGCCCAGATGCAGCTTCGTCCACTATGAATGCTGCATGCGGGTCCCTTGGATCGAACTTGGGCCGCCTTGGTGTTATGCAAACAGGTCTGTTTGGCTATGGCGCTGTCATATACAATATTTGTAGGATGGGAAATTGACATATTCTTGATTGGCATAAATTTGACATAAATATGAGCCTGAATTTTCCTATTTTCTTGGGCACGTAATTTGTCATTCAGTGATCGCCAGCTTCCCTGCCAAAGGATTTTTACACCCAAAAAATCACCAGCTTTGAACCCGTGACTTTGGGAACCAGAAGCAAGCATGCTACTCCTGGACTACAGAAAACATTTAACATCTAGCAAAATATTCTTTAAACATAAGAATTGTTTTGGAATGTATATTAATGTGAAAGTTTCATAAAAATAGGTGATACTTAAATTTTTGAGTTAATATGGATATGCAATTCTTATATTTCAGCTTATCAGACAGAAAACAGAATTTCTTCAAAACAAAATGAATACTACTCGTAGATTAGCACCAAGAGGTCGGGGTGTAGCTGTTAAAACCATCGCTGAAGAACCAAGGTGCATATGTTTTCGTCCAAGGAGCAACATACATTGTAATGTATGTGGCTTTACGATGGAGGGAAGAGTTCGCCGTCCATGTGCAGTGCATCCCAATGTAAGTTTATTATAAATGCTAAGGCAAGTAGTCATACAACTGATGTATTTGAGCTTTGCATAACTTCATGTCAGCATATTTTTATGTAATGTACAATAAATATTTCAAATGTTACATTGTGAGAAATTTCATGTGTTCCTATCAGTGTTGCTTAGCTACCAAATGTCTTTTACTTGATCTATTATATACCTAGTAAAGTGTTATGTTCCACCCATTAATTCACTGCCAATATTTTATTAGAAATGTGTATTTTAAGGCTCCCTATTTAAAAAATAACAAAAATACATTTTCAGATAAAGGTGGGTGTGTGTGGGTGCGTGACAAGCACGCGCTCATGTTGGATAAATACCAACTTGGCATTTAAGTATCTTGCAAAGTAGAGAAAATATTTTCAAGAAAATCCCCCACCTCAAACTACCTTTTATGTGGAAAATAGACTGAAGACTGAGCCAGGCTGAGGCACTTGACATCACTTACATGAATGTGATGTAAGTCGTGTAAGTGATGTCAGGTGTTTCGGTTGGACTCGGTTTTCATTGTAATTATAATTTACAGTTTGTAGTTAGACACTCAACCACTTAATATATTTGTTTCACCAATCCCTGAAAACAAAACAAGCTTACAAATACAATCTATTGTATGTTATGTCATTATGCAGTAAAATTGTAGGAACTTTTTCCATCTTCCATACTTTCAATGTGCCTTAACCACCTCACTCTCAGCGAGTTGATGTATCTCACCAAATCCTCCCCTTTGAGTATTAGGCTGATTTCCGAGTTTGATTTGAATCTCCATGTGTTGTTCTCGGATATTGGCTCATATATTCATCTTATAATCTTTCTCTCAAATATATGTAGAGCGTTTTCATGTTTTTTATTCAATACCCAAGTTTCAGCAGTATATGTTACCACTGGTCTAATCAGGGTTTTGTATATTTTTATTTTTCTTGTTAACAGTTTAGATTTTATTAATCTATACATATGTGGAAAATGTTTCATTTTTGATATTCTAAAAATGCCTATTTTGACTAAAATATATACCATGTCTACACAAAACTAATATGCCAGTGAGCCTCATATGCACTCCATAATTGAAACTTAAAATTATGGAGAAAAGTGGATTTTGTATTGGATGTAAAGTTCATCAATGATGGGAAAGAGAATTTATTTAATACAACATTGGATCTATTGTGTATGTAAGAATGTGTGTGTATATATAACCAGCAGAATATATAACTGAAAGTGCCCTGTTACGTGACATTGTTGAAGAAAATTGATGAACATGAAATAAGGGAAGTACACATTCAAAATTGATTTATTAATACAATGTCATAAATTACAAGCATGAATCACCATTACTCACTGATGCTTTCATCACTGGAATCCTTGGAAGTGCCTACATCAGAAATAGGTTCACTTCCTGTCTCCTTGCCATCCTTGTCATTCCAGCGCATGTCATCCTCACTGCCATCCAAAGCATTTGAAATGCATTTCTTGAGAGTTTACAATCAGTGGTGCGGGTTTCCTCCAGTTTCCCCTGCCGTTCATTCCATCAATTGCTCCATTATCACCCTTCCATTCATCCATTTCACCTGCATTTTATATCATCCTCTTCCTCACTATCATACCTGGTGCTTGGCTGACCACCTGCTTCCAGGTGTTCACTCTGGTCCAGAGGTCCCTCTGCTCCCTGACAGGTGTCTGACCCTAGGCTGGCTTGTAAGTCCTAGGGGGTGTAAAGTCTTACATAAGGGGAGGGTAATCAGGGAAAGAAAGAAAGAAAGATGTCATCCCCCCAGGAATAACAAGATCACTGCCTAGGCTAGTTGGTCTGGGTGGCTCAGTTGGTTAGACGCTGGCCTACTGATCCCAAGGTCGCGGGTTCAAACCTGGCCCAGGCCGATGGATTTAAGTGTGCTTAAAAATGACAGCTCCATGTCAGTAGATTTACTGGCATGTAAAAGAACGCCTGCGGGACGAAATTCCTGCACACCGGCGACGCTGATGTGATCCTGGCAATTGACAGCGCTGTTAAACAACAAAATAATAATTTTCATTTCTATATTGTCAGTGTCACGACCGCGAAATGCATCCTAAAAAAGCATTGATGGTGGATTGGATGTTTTCCCACACATTTGGATCCAATCATGCATCATTGATTTGGTGATCCATCCTTTCACCTAGTTTCGAATAATGACGTCAGGAAATAGTTTTTCATTCTTAGTGGTTTTGGAACATGTTTTCTTCTTGGAGATTAACAAAGAGAGAATTCTGCTCCAGCAATTGCTAGCGTTACTGTTGTGCACTGTTTTTGGACCTGTTTTGGTGGTAACTTTTGTCCTTTTCTCAGTAGTGGTGTAGTTCCATGGCATATCAAACCAAATTGGCATCTCATCAGCATTGCCTATTTGCCCATTGAAAAATTATTTTTCTTAAGTGAAATAACATACCGTTGAAATGTTAGTAGTTTGTTCTCAAAATCGTAGGAAGCTGCTGGCACATTGTTGTACGATGTCCTATAGGAGTTTTCACGTTATGAAGGCACAATGGCTCTTATGGAGAATCAGTGCGGGGTTGCCACCAGGCGCAGCTCCTCAGGGTAGGCAGGGTAGGCATTGCCTACCCTATCGTAATACATCAACAAATAATGTTTAACTATGATTCTGCATTTTATCATTTGAACCGTCATTTTCCCCTAAATTGCAGTTCAAGAAAAGTTTTCTTGGTTATAGTGACCAGCGCATGGTCAAATCCTTTAATCTCAATTCCGATTGATCAAAACTGCGCTGCGTGTTTGAAACGCGCGGCAGAAATGATACGCATGGAACCTGGGTAGTGGAGAGCAGGCTAGCTTAATCTCTGCCTGCCCGGCCCCATTTCCTCAGTACGAGGCCCTTGAACAGGGATAAGGAAACATTCAGTCTGTATATGCACTCCGAGCATGCGTAAACGCGTCTGCCAGCAGTCCGAACACTTGCCTGCCCAAATCCGAATTAATGCGACATTTTCCGAACAGCCATACTCCACGAAAGATCTCAGAGATCTGCATCTGTCGTTATCTCTGTATAATACCAGTATGACCGACTTAATTAGTGAACTATTACAAATTTCGCTTTCGCGGCGCACTGACAATGAAAAGAGGAGTGTTTTAGCTATTTAACACAAATCTGCAGTCAGACAATTTTTCAATTTCTTAATCTGTTTTAGTCATGGGCGTCGTGAAACGGGGGCAAGGGGGGCCACGGCCCCCCCCCCCTTGGAAGTTGGTGAACTTAATGTGCAGTCAGTTACTGACTTTTAAACTATTATTTTAATTTTGATGTAAAGAACAATTTTTGTTTAGCACAAATTAATACGGTTATCTGCAACAAATACTATAAATTTTGACAGTAAAATAATGATTTAATATTATATGATTGCAAATTTCCAACATGTGCCCCCCCCCCCCCCCCCCCCCCCTGGAAAAAAGTCTGCCGACACTCGTGATTTTAGTTTTGGTGGTAATTCGTCCGTAAAGTCACACTCATTCACTCTGCTCTTATTAAACAACCAAACAATATATTAAGAGGTAGAACTGGAACTTAAAAATTCAATGCCACAACTGGGATTTGAACCACAGACCTTCCGCTTGCCGGGCGGACGCTCTACCACTGAGCTATTGTGACAAACTGCCAGAATGACATTAAATTCTCAAGCCAGTTCGTATTTCTCCTGGTAAACCACAAAGGCAGTCTCACATCAGAGACAATTACCCCAATGGTGACTTACTATTGCAAGTACTTTATATCCCAGGATTAAATAACCTTCACATGGTAATTATTATTTATTTATGCCAACAAACTTACTGTTGGTGTTTTTAAACACACAAGCCGTGTGTGGGCAAAGTTTAAGAGGTAGAACTGGAACTTAAAAATTCAATGCCACAACTGGGATTTGAACCACAGACCTTCCGCTTGCCGGGCGGACGCTCTACCACTGAGCTATTGTGACAATTGGCAGTTTGTCACAATAGCTCAGTGGTAGAGCGTCCGCCCGGCAAGCGGAAGGTCTGTGGTTCAAATCCCAGTTGTGGCATTGAATTTTTAAGTTCCAGTTCTACCTCTTAAACTTTGCCCACACACAGCTTGTGTGTTTAAAAACACCAACAGTAAGTTTGTTGGCATAAATAAATAATAAACAATATATTGTTTGCGTTATCTGCAATGACTTCGCCCCCTATATTTCGGATAAACGGGGTTTATTATTATTATTATTATTTTATTGTTGTTGTTGTTTGTTGTTACTGTTACACTTTGCCTACCCTAAAATTTTGACTGCGAGCCGCCACTGGTTGCCACGTATGTTGCGCCACCCCGATTACTGGGGTTTTGCTAGTTGATTCCTGAATCACTATTCAAATCTATCGCTATCCATTTCATCACGATAATCAGCAGAACCTTTTTTCGTCAAGAAAACAGGTTTTGCACCCTGTACAAATCGTACCATCGGCATGCAATATTACAAATCGTGGTCTGCGAGCAGTAGGTGATTTAAGCCCAGTGGATAACCTGACCAAAAGTGCTTCTTTAGGAGTTTTTGTAGTCTTATCCTTCCAAACTTTTGATACAGTGTGCCCTACATTTACCCAACTTTCATCAAGGTACACCATTTTCCTTACCTCTTTGCTGAACTGTTTTATTTTCCGTAAACAGGAATGTCGCCACACTATATCATTTATCTCATTCATAAACAATTTATTTCTTAAGAACTGAAGCTTTCCTGGCGACGAACATATTCAAGCTGTTCTCGGGCTTCGAGCCAGGTGAAGTGATGAAGAGCCATCGACGTTTCGGTTGAAGGGACCAGTACATATGTTAGTACGTACCCAGTAGAAAACACCAAGCCTAGTCTGGAGACGGTACACGGCTACGCTGGAATCTGTGTTTTCTCAGGCGGTCAATCTCTAACTTTAAAGCTGGTTTCCAGGCAGGACTGAACTGCAAACCTGCGTCCCGGTTCAGTGTGTTCCTCTCGGAGGAGATGGACAGAGCCTCCTTAACCTTGCGTTCCCAGACACCGCTGCATTTTGCCACAATGGTCGTACCTTTGAAGTTAGCTCTGTGGTCTTTTTCAAAGCAATGTTCCGCCAACCCTGACTTTTCAGGCTGCATTAAGCGTATGGACCGTTCATGTTCCTGGATCCTGGTGGAAATGGTCCTGCCGGTTTGCCCTATGTATGGCGTCCCACATTCACAGGGGATGCGGTATACCCCTGGTACCTTAAGGTCCAGTTTGTCCTTAACCGATCTCACAAGATGTTTGATTTTCAGAGGCGGACTGTGAATGGTTCTGATGTTATGTTTGGCGAGAATTCTACTGATCCTGCCAGATAGATTGCCAGTGTATGGGATGCAGGCAGTGGCGGTCAGCTTATCTGGTGTTTGTTGTGGTTGTGGTTTTCCTTTCTTGGCCTTGGAGATAGAGGACTCAATGTCATCTACGGAGTAGCCGTTCTGGCGGAATGTGTACCTCAGGTGTTGTAGTTCTTGCTTGAGGTGGCTGGGATCGGAGATAGACACAGCTCTGTGGGCCAAAGTGTTTAGAACTCCAACTCGTTGGGACTTGTGATGGAAACTGTTGGCATTTAGATAGAAGTCGGTGTGTGTAGGTTTGCGATACACTGCATGCCCCAGAGTGCCGTTGTTATTTCTGGAGACCAGAATGTCCAAAAACGGGAGAGTTCCATCTTTCTCCACTTCCATGGTGAACTGGATTTGGGGTCGGAGACTGTTGAGGTGTGTGAGGAAGCTAGGCAAAGTGTCTAGTCCATGTGGCCATATAACAAAAGTGTCGTCCACGTACCGGAAGAAATGGGATGGCTTGAGTGGAGCGGTGGCAAGTATTTCGTGTTCCAGGTGTTCCATATAGAAATTAGCTATTGCAGGTGACAAAGGAGAGCCCATTGCCACACCGTCTACTTGCTCGTAGAACCTTCCACCAAACAGGAAGAAAGTGGACGTCAAAGTGTGCCGGAAGAGCTCGGTGATGTCAGCCGGAAAGTGTTCCAACAGAAGCTGGATGGTTTCTTGCAATGGTACTCTTGTAAAAAGAGATACTACGTCGAAGCTGACGAGAAGATCAGAAGGCCCAATGGTTATTTTATCCAACGAGTGTACGAAGCGTGTGGAGTTCGTCACGTGGTGTTCACAACTCCCTACCAGAGGTTGTAACAGATCGGCTAGGTGGCGTGCCAATCGGTAAGTGGGGCTGCCCATGGCGTCAACAATGGGGCGTAATGGAACGTCGGGTTTGTGGATCTTGGGGAGCCCATACATTCTAGGAGGCCTGGATCCCGACGGTGACAGAAACTGCTTAGTTTCTGTAGAAAGGCTGGATCTTCTAATTAGCTGGGAGGTCCGTCGCTCTATGGAGGATGTAGGATCCTTCTCGAGGATTCTGTAGGCTGGATCACCTAAGAGCTGCTCCATTTTCTCTGTGTACTGGGCTGTGAGGAGGACCACAGTAGTATTCCCCTTGTCAGCCGGTAGGACGACCAAGTTCTCGTCATTTCGTAGTCTCCTAAGCGCAAAGCTTTCATCTCGGTTGATATTGGGCTTAGGAAGCGAGGTGCGCGTTATAGCAGCGGCCACAGCCGTGCGTATATCTTCTGCGCTATCTACCGTGAGCTCCTGTATAGCGGATTCCACCCCGCTGACGATGTCCGCCACTGGAAGAATCCTCGGTGTTGGCGCAAAGTTAAGGCCTTTTGACAGCACGGAGGTAGTGGCTTGGTCTAAATCCAAGTTGGTGAGGTTAACTATGATCCGGTTGGACGGCAGAGGAGGCACGGCCTCCTTAGAATGCACCAATGAGTCGAACTTCCTGGTCTGTTTCTTGGTGCTCCGGAGAAGCGTGGCGTGACCTTGTGCAAAGGTGGAGAGGTCAACCCTGTCCCAATCTGTTGTTGAGAGCCTCGAAGACAGCTTCCAGTAGGAATCTAGCAGTCGTCGGTCAATGGAGTCGAGAGTGTAACGTGTGTGATGAATGCGTTCTCTAACCAGTGCAGAGCTGGCGCGTCTGAGGATCTTGTGGGTAGACGAGAGGAACACACTGAACCGGGACGCAGGTTTGCAGTTCAGTCCTGCCTGGAAACCAGCTTTAAAGTTAGAGATTGACCGCCTGAGAAAACACAGATTCCAGCGTAGCCGTGTACCGTCTCCAGACTAGGCTTGGTGTTTTCTACTGGGTACGTACTAACATATGTACTGGTCCCTTCAACCTTGGTAGCCATTCATCATCCTGATGATGGGAGAGATGTACGCTCCCGAAATGTCGATGGCTCTTCATCACTTCACCTGGCTCGAAGCCCGAGAACAGCTTGAATATAATTTATTTCTTCTCTTTTCAAAATGAAATCCCATTTCCTCCCTAAGCTATAAAAGGTTGAATATTTAAAATTTGGCAAGTCCTCATCCTCGTTGACTTATTTCAACACGGTCAGAATTGTAGGGGGAGTACTTTGAAATATAAATTCAGGAAATTTGTGCCATATTTGCGTTCAAAATGATCATATTTTATCTTCTGCTGGTTTTGCATGTATGCCGTGGTGTAGTGATGGGACCCTCTTTACATTCTTTTCTTAATATAAAAAAATGTAGGCCTACTTACACCAGTCGCCTTATGAAGTTCACTAACAATAAACGAGTCACTGTGTCCAGGGTTCTTTTTCTTTCAATAATCATACACTCTAAGAATTGTTTTTCGGTTGCCACTTTGAATAATTTCGCCTTTTTCTGCGATCCATTCCGCACTGATCACTTAACTGCAACGCACATAATTACCAGAGAACTTGTAAAACTCGCTCACACCTTAGATTCCCAAAACCTATTGAAAACCTGCGCTGAAGCACAATGCCTTATCGGCCCTTCAACTGTCATACCACATCTGGTTTTCATCATCTCCAAGACACGAGGACCGGCTTTCATCCATGGGGTGCTTTGTGCGCCGCAAACATTTGCCTTTAAATGGTGATTCATGGATACTTCAGTACTGGAGACATTCTATATGTATATAAAAAATAATTTCATTATTTACTTGACAACTTTGTCGCTGGAAGTTTTTACGTGGACTTACAGAACGAGAATTAGTCAGCGACTATATTTTCCACTGTATAAACGAAGAATCTTATCACTTTGTTTTAAACTAATTATATTAGAAAAATAGGTTTAGACATACTGATATAATCTAAATACCAACGTGGCCTATAAAAGCAAGCGAATAATCCAGACTTTTTTTCATTGCAATTATTTCGATTTGAAACCATGTTTTGACGTTCGGAGCGAAAAAGATGTTAAAAAATCTGCTTTCAACAAAATTTTAGATTTTATCATTTTAAAAACTATACAATTATATAAAAGGTTTATCGTGCATACCATAGTATTCGACACATTTCACACTGAAATGCATGTTCCTACTTTATCTTAGTCACATTTGAAAACACGCACATTTGGCAACAGCGCACGTGAATCTTCCATAAGAATAGCATGGTCCATAAGAGCCCGTGCCTTCATGACATGAAAATTCCTTTAGAGATAACCCATATGCTGCATGAAACGAATCATCCATCCACGTCTGGTATTACTCTTGTTTTGGAATACCAAGAACTTAGTCTTTTCTTTAGCTTTCTTTCATATAATGTCATTAGTCGTGGTTGAACATTCTTCCTCCTTTCATGCACAAATTCCAAAACTTTTTTTTAAGGATGTCTTCCTTTGCAAGGAATCGCAAATTGGTTCCTATGAGCATTAGTAGCAAATAATGAAAATTTCTGTTTTTGCCATGAGTGAACATTGCCCTCTGATACATTGAACTCACTTCCTGCCTTTCTATTACTATTTTTTCAGCCTGAAGGATTACTTTACGCTTTAAAGAAGCATCATAAGAAGTTCTGTTTGCCCTCCATATCATAATTAAAAATCTTCAATGATAAATGAGCGGCTAGCTTGTTGCGAGTTTCTGGATGCATGTTAACTCCAGCAATCCATTCTGACATAATAAATGAAAAATGTGCACCAAGATTTTGAGTACTAAACGATTCTGCATTAAAATTCTGGCAGACCATTTTTTTCATGTGTATGGCCATATTAAACTACATTTGGTAAAAAAAGATGCACATTCGATTTGCATAAACATGGTGTTGTGATGCATGATGTGATACACAACAAAGGATGGTTGGGGCTAAGCTACTTCACACCACATACCAGGCCAGTGAGCACACAAAGGCCTTAAAGGCCAGGCTGCCTCGCACGACTGTGTGTGTGACGCACAACAGTGAGCGCTGTGCATAACAAGGAATTACTGTAACCTTCAATGGGCGAACGATGGCTGACATGTTGTGTTAGTTGAGGAAGGTCCATTTTACGTCATCCTCACTATGTGATTAGACGAGGAAACAGGAGAGTTAGTTATAGACATGAGTTGGTCAGTGAGAGAGCTGTGCATGTGTCGTTGCATTGTGAAGAAGTTTGAACGAGTGTCAAGTGATGGTATCCGTGTACGAGACAGAAAGTGACACAGTGAAAGGACTGAGTCAAGGCTACCAGAAGAAAACAGTTGGGAGTTGTAATATCACGAAAGATTGTAGACTGTGTTAACATCAGTAGAAGAGAACTTATATTTGTGCAAAAGTTTAGAAGAAAAATAAAGGGATAGAAAAGTAACAACTGATTTTGTGGTTTTGTCACAGTATTAAGCTATTAACTTGACAAATTAAATGTATATAATGCATTTTCTGGTAATAACTTGTGAAGCTCTCATTGTTTGGCAAGCAACTTTGTATGATTATGTCCAACTAGTAAACTGTAAGAGATAAATGAAAATCTTCTGCAGAAAAAATGTATTTTCTTTAAATCACTCAATGTATCTCAAATAACCTTTCTTGTGGAATCAGGCATTTCTGAGTTATCCTTTGTTAAATAGTTTTGTTTATTACTTTTGTCATTTTGTGAAGTCCCTATGCAGTTGTTTCTTGCAATGTTCATGGAAAGAATATATTAAAACATCTGCATATAGTGACCTACTTTTTAACACCTTGCTATCCATTCGATTTTGTTTATTCCCCTGTATCCACAATGAAATGTGTAATGAAGCTACTTCTACAAAGGTTTATCTTAATAAACATAAGTAGTAGAGAAATAAGTCTTGTATAGACTAGTAATTAGAAATGACATAAAAGTAAATTGTAGTGGTGTGCAGAATTAGTTTGAGGGCTTTCATTAAAACCTGGAAGTATTTCTACTTTAAGGAGAAATTAAAAAGTTTTCCAGACAACCAAGTTCTATTAAATGAATCCTTCACAAACTTCATCTCAACAAACAATATGAGGCTAGAATTTGTAAAAGCATAGTTTCTGAGGTTTGGTAATAAAGGCAGCAATGGAAACAGTAGTGGAAAGGAATTTAGAATAGGTGATGAAGAAGCTAAGAATTCAGAAATAGTAGAATGTGAACTAAATGTGGAAATTATAAGGAAATGTATATTGATGAGGTAGGTCAGGATAAACTTAAACCTAATACTTCAGATTCTACTATCTATTCATTCTAAGGTTGATCCACGTGAAACTGAACCCAAGTGGCCAGTTCACAGTTACAATGTATCCTTCCGCCATTCGCGCCAGAAATACTGTCTCAACCACGTGGTGAATGCATGTGGTACGTAACAGAAAGGATACGATCCCTTATTCTGTCAATTTAAAGAGTGACTAACATGTAACTAGAGACGATAAGATTGATAGTCACAACAAAATAAACGATGCACATGTCATAATTATTACTTTTCTTTGTGAGCACTGTTTATACTGGTACTTGAAACACCGGTGAACTCAGAAGTTAATTTTGGTACTTCTTTGATAGTAACAGTTGGATATTTCTCACACAACTTATAATACACGTTAAACAGTATTGTTTTTTCACCACTAGTCAATGGTTTTCCCGCGTTATGCTTTGCATAAGTCGACGAAGACTGAAGAGCAAATTCACCGCGGCCGTCTGCCATGATTCTAAATAGAAACTGCTGGCTGTAAACAATACTCAGATATCAGATAATTGCACGAGTTGCATGTTGGAACTTGTAGCTCTGTCTATCAGTATACATCAGCGTTAATTAACCTCTTAGGTATTTGTGTAGAATATTACATCATTTAATGATAAATTCATTCTAAAACTCAGATTACTAGGATGGGACTACTTCCCTGCACGCATTGCTACCGTGTTGTACCACGGTGCACTGGTCACATGGGTTTGTTTTGACGCGGACAAACCTAAGACTGAACCTAGCATAGTGAAAGTGATAGCAAGGAAGAAGAGCATTTCACCACACATGGAAATGAGCTATAGCAGGATGTTTTGCTTTTGCTTGGACATTTCAAGTATTTAAATCAATAAATCAATTCTTAAATCAACAACTCAACCTTTAGGAGTGTATTTTACAAATTGGCTTTTCTCCATTTTCTATGAACCAACACAAAACTAGAGCTTTTACAGGCTCCCAATGATGCTCATAGATGACTGAATTTCTGGAATTATACACAGAATAGATATGACTTTGGTGCGAAAAGAAACCTGTGATTTGCACACAATTTTTTGTCAGTCATGGACTTGCAAACTGTCCTCATATGAAAGTTAAATGCCCTTAGACAAGTATATTTATTTCTAGGAGCAAGTTTAAATACCTAGATTCCTAAACTCTCTTTAAGCACATGGTTAGGGAGCAACATAACTCTGTTACAATCCTCCATCACTATTAAGAGTATGATGGCATTCATGGCAAGTGAAAGGGTGTATCTGTAAGTACAAAGTTGTAATGTGTAGAGAGGGTGAGCCAGTTGGCTCACGAGCTTGTGTATGGAGATGGCTGTTTTAGAGATTTCAGAGATAATTAATCAATTGCCCTTTTAACTAAAGCACGTGAAAGTTTCTGAAGTCAATAATGATGAAAAAGTAAATTACTTGTTTTGTATTTCAGACACTTTTTCTGATGGATATGGACCAATGCCCCAAGTGCCGGGCTCAAGCATTTATGATGGAAGAGTACTGATCAATAAAAGGTAAATTTAGCTATGCATCATTGTCTCCAAATCTGCCGCTCTCTTTACAGTTAATATTTTTCTTTCATAATTATAGCTTTATTTAATGTTGCCTGAGAGCATTGGTCTTGTAACGACATGTATTTACATTGTTACAGTAATTCAAACATCTTGATTACTTTCACATGTTACAATAAAGTGGTTAATTTAGAATCTTTTAAGAATTTAAATAATGATACTAAATTGGTAGGTTCATCTAATGCTACATTGAACAGTACCTAATGTTTTATAAATTTATTAACATGTAAAATAATGCAATTGGAAACAATATAGTATGAATCCATGATAAGTTAGTGTAAGTAGAAGGAACAAACCAAAAGAGATGCTAAACAAGTTTCAGAACACATTCTGATAACTAAAAGCAAAGTGTAGAATTTGAAAGACAAATTAAAACATTATCACCAGAATTTGTATAATCTTGGATTTAAAGAATACTAATACTCAGTGTTAAAATAATAAACATTAAATAATATGAATAGTGATGTGATTGTTCAGAACACTAAGGGGAACAGCAACAATGGGCTTTCAAGGGAAAAACAATATCTACAGACTTGCAAAAACTGACTTTGAACACTGTGGATACATTAACCAGAACTTTGCAGAAGATTCAATTCGAAGAAGAAGAAGAAGCAGCAGCACATGAAAGTTTATTTTAAATTGTGATAAGAGTGAAAACACATGCAGATTATAAGTAAACATATTACAGTTGTGGAAAAGCTCCATGAAATATATTAAAATCTCCTCTGTTAAAAGTGGATTGAGTTGAGATACATCCAAAGATCACATTGAAAAAGTATCTAAGTTTACATATACTCATCAGTAGGGACATCACGATAGTGCAATTTTATTTGCAAATTTTAAAAAACTTTTCATTAAAAATGGGAAATAGAAAATTTTCCCATTATATTAACAAATTTTAATGTTTAGTTTTTATTAAACTGTCATTTTTACATTTTGATGCTTCCTGAGTATGATCATTTTAAATGACTTGGTAACTTTGCATGCAGTTTTCTGTATTTCGATAATGATATATAGTGTGAAATATGGTGTGAGTGCCAATGGTTATGGAAGAAACCTTCAGAGAAAATATAAGTGGTGTTTAAGTTCAAAATTTATGGTATATAAACACACTTGTTTTCCAGAAGTCACGAGGTCCTCTGTTTAGTGTGTTGCCTAGCGTCTGATTCAGTTTGTTGTGCGACTTCATTTGTTCCTTTTGTGTGTTTACAGCGTGTATATAGAAAGCGGTCAGTTGTAATCTTACTACTGTTTTTGTTGAACTGAGAAGTATTGTGTGGATATTGCTATAAACAAAACATTAAATATACTATTCTTTTGTTTTACTAAACCTTGTGGTGTAGTGCTATGATACATAACCTAAAAGGAGACTGTAAATATGCCGAAAGTTAATGCCAAATGTTGATCTAATGTGCAGGATTTTGATCTATTAGTTTTTCCTAGCCAGCCAATATAAATTATGTAACTTCCCATCTGGTACAACTTTCCTCAATTCTGGGCATTCCAGTTTAATGTCAAATGTTGTGCAAGTAAATTTAGGGCAGGTTGACGTAATATAAGTAACGATAATGCTCTAATTTGCAAATATTGCAATGTGAGTATATCGTGGGGAAAGAAAGATAGCTTTGTAAAACATGTAGAAGCCGACAAATTTAAAAATGCTTCCAAGAAGACTGCCTCAATCCGACAGGCATCAATAGTGACATTAATCCTGACCAGGTTGCCAGCTCGTATGATAATTATGGTCCCAGGGTTGCCAACATTTAAAAGTAAAATTATCGTACCAGCCACTCAAAATTATAGATTTGGATTCAAAATTATCGTACATCATAAACCAAATGCTACAACAATAAAAATATCAGCATAAGCACTTTTGAAAATGTAATAGTATTGATGTTTATGGTATCCACTTACAAGATTGATGACCTCAACCAGTATTACAAGTTTAGTACTTATGTTTCTCACACAATTCATTTGAAAGTTCATCTTCCTCAACTGTTGCAGCATTATACAAATTTGTTGTTGAGATGAACTTTACATCTTCTTGATGACTTGCAGATTTTTGGACTTACCACTAAGACGACAGAATAAGTCCATTTACCGTATCTAGCGCCAATCTGTTTCTAACTTTGGTTTTTATTAAGCCTAGTTTGGGGGAAAAAAAAAAACTCTTTCACAAGCAATGCTTCTGTGGGACAATGAAATCACTGATAATGCAAAAGCCGCTAGTTCTTTGAAATCATTATTTCCACCAAGGTGACACATGTTTAACAACACTCCAGAAACTGCCAGGTTCAGGCATGTTCTTTATTTCACACAGAATATCATGTATTCCAAGTTTTCTCCATTGATCATAAATTTTCTGAACAATGCCTTCTTCATTGAGATTATCAGACCTGGGCACACTGGCAATAACGGGATAAAGGGTTGGAGGCTTAGTAGAGTTGGAAATCGTTGTCTTAGAGGGTGGAGACAGGCCATGAGAGCAAAAATGGTATTGCTATTTGTAATTAGTTTTATTTCGCTTGTGTGAGAAACCAGTGAAAATTATATTTTGCCGGTATCAAACTATCCTACATTCAAATTATTGTACACCCGCATAATTATCGTACGAGTTGGCAACCCTGCCTGATCCTGACTGCCAAAAAGATGTATTTCAAGAATTGGCCAGAGATGACAGAAGTTTTCCTCAAGCAAATATACCTATAGAAAAAGTGGATGATCTCAATATTAGGAGATGGGTGGACAAATACATTGAAGGTACAGGACTAATCTTCTATAAAAAATCGTATCCTGGGTATACTTTCTCCTTTGGAGTGTTTTTGAATTTTTGACACAAATGTAAGCCTTACAAGTTGATCAACTACTGCAGGCATGGGGAAGTGGGGTGACAGGAATGCAATCAAGTATTTACCCTCTCCACTTTTACCCCATCACCAAATACAGGCCTCCTGTTTTTTCTGGTTCTGTTTACATATACACATGTCTTTACAATCAAGGTAAGTTTAAAGGTGTGCAGTGGTGGAACTGAATAGAAACATGTGTTGGTTTTATGTTTACGTTGTGTACATTTTGACATAGCAAACACAATGCTTTATTTTTACTAGGAAAACAAATACTTATGTTCCCATTAGGCTTTGAAGCATGTTTTTTACCTTGTGACATGATTCCACCACTGACACAATTTGAGGGACTGACAGGTTCTCTGAGGTAGATAACAGTGGAGGGCATGGCCTGTTAGCTAACCGTGTGTAGCCGAGTGGACAGGATTAAAAGCATGATGTAGGGAAAATGACACATTGTCACTTTTCTCCATATATGAACAATTGGTACTGCCAATATTTACGAAATTATCGCACAATATTTTACTGTGTAACTTAAATATAAATTTAGACACAACTTTTTGTTTGAAATATGCTATAGTATGAAGGAATTATTCTTCCATAATGCCTTGGCAGGAAGGCTCATGTTTAGTTTTACTTAAGCGAATGCCCCTCCGAAGGAGTGTTGCCTTGCCGTGGCGGAGGGGCTCAGTACCTGATCCAGACGGCCTACTAAGTGTGTCTTTGTGACCACTGGTAGGCAAGAGGTGAGGGGAAGCTAAGAACATTCCAACGGGTAGATGAGACTCGTTAGTCTTGGTCGACGACTCATCTAGGAGGAGAGGACTCCGAAATCAAACTCCCCCAGGGGAACCTACCACGGTAGGTCTGGGTTTGGCGCGCCCGGGGCCCCGAGCTGCACACCATCATTTCACCCCCTCCATATACATTAACTGTGCCACGTGCAGCGATTTATGTTGCTTTTATATCATCCTCTTCCTCTTCTAGGTTTATTCCGATTATTAGTTAGTAAGGCTTTAGTTTTATAACTCCTGTCTCACCAGCAGGGATCTTTCCTATCTCCGTGGTCCTGTACCACGGTTTTCAGCGCGGCCCCCGACTTGTGTGCTCTTCGGAGGTCTCAGGCGCGAAGGTTGTGCGGACCCTTCATACTGCCCCCATGTGTAGCCTTAGGTGCGGAGCCCGTCCACACGTCATGTACACCCACGTAGCTCCTTGAGGGCACGGCCGGTGTTAATCTCCCGATGGCCGCGTGCCGTCGGGTTAGTATCACCAGCCGGACGTGTTACCGCTGACGGAGCCCCGGTGTAATCAACCCGAAGTCCCCTGAATACACGCTGACTCCGTTGAGGCAGCGTGTGCTAAAGCGGGGAGCCACAGGCGGTTATTCCTGTGGTGAGGGCATAAAACCGGGATGTCACGTGGTGAACGGTTTACCCATGCGGACAAGCAGTGGAGATCGGAGGGTAGCTCCTCTGAAGTACGCCTTGAGGTCAGTCATGGAGGGGTCTCCATGGCGGCACAGACCGTGGAGATTTTGGTGTCTTTTATCCTTTGACCCCCGGATGGCAGGCTGACGCCGACGGTTCCGGATGGGGGTCCAAATTCAAAATGCATCCGCGCAAAACCTCTTCATTTGACTCGTTTTTGGTAATGACAATGGCATGTGATGGAAAGACGTTAAAGGACCTGAGCCCATTTTATATTAAACGGGAAATAGACAGGATTTGTGGCATTGTGAAAAATGCGACTAGAGTTCGAGACAGTACGCTTTTGATCGAAGTGACTTCTGCAGACCAGGCGCAAAAACTTCTTAAAGCGACCTTGTTGGGATCCTACCCAATCCGGGTAGCCCCACACAAGTCGTTGAACACATGTAGAGGAGTAGTCACCACGTCTAGTCTGGACAACCTCACCAATGAGGAGATTGTTACTTGCCTCTCCGACCAGCGTGTGTGTCAAGCGTACCGTCTGACACGAAGGCAGGATGGTAAAGTTATTGAGTTGCGTACGGTGTTCCTCACTTTTAAGGGCACCCAATTACCAGAATATATCTACTGCGGTTACGAACGTGCCGCCGTACGTCAATATGTCCCGAACCCTATGCGCTGTTTTCAGTGTCAGAAGTTCGGACATACTAAGACAACGTGCAACCATCCTGCCGTTTGTGAGAGTTGTGGCCTATCACCTCATGAGGGCACGGCTTGTACCCGTGACCCTCATTGTGTTAACTGTGGAGGGAGTCATCCATCGAGCTCTCGACAGTGTCCGAAATTTCTGGATGAGAAGTGTATTTAGGAACTGCGTGTGAAAGAACACCTCACATTTCCAGAAGCGCGTCGCCGCTTTGAGCAGCTCAAGCCCACGACCACCTTGGGCTATGTCTCTTCTGCCCGACGCGCTGCTGTGAACACAGTCGCCATACAGCACGTTCCTGTTGCAGACGCTTGTACCCAGACCGAGCCACTGGCAAGTACCCCTCCACCGAATCGTGCCACACCTGCATCGGCGACAACATCCTCAGCCGTGCAGACCAAAGCTCGTAAGCCGTCCACAAGCCGTAGCCAGCCTGTTGAAAAACATCGTTCCAGGCCTATAGTTCGCGCCGGTAGTCGCTCTTCCTCTTTGAAGTCCCGCTCCCGCTCTCGCTCCGCGAGCCGTAGAGGATCTTCTTTCTCACATACATCTGAGGAATCTCCAGAGGATGGCGACTTTCACATCGTAGGTCCAAAGTCAGCCAAAGTAAGAAAGAAAAAGATGACAAGCCACTGATCTCTTTCTTACTATGGAAATAATCCAGTGGAATGTTAATGGGTACCAGGCACGAGTTCCGGACATACAGCATCTACTTTCTCAACGCTGTCCATCAATCGTCTGTCTACAAGAAACACATTTGCACCCTAACCACGCTCTCCGTCTTCGCGGTTTCTCGGCATATAGACATGACTCTGCAGCTGATGGGCGAGCGTGTGGTGGTGTGGCTATTTTGGTGGCGCATAACATCTCTGCCATCAGCATACCACTTAACATGCCGCTGCAAGCCGTAGCGATACGTGTACAGCTGCAGAGCGTCTGTTTCTCTATTTGTAATGTCTATCTGCCACCCGTCAGTGTTGTACACGAAAATGATCTTCGGGCTCTCTTGGCGCAGATTCCGCCACCACTCCTTTTTCTCGGCGATCTGAATGCCAAGCACACTCACTGGGGCTCCGACACTGACGATGCTCGAGGGTGCCTTGTAGCAGACCTTTGCGATATGTCCGGCTTAGTCCTATTAAACACTGGCGTGCCTACTTTCTTATCATCTGCCTATGGTACACACTCCGCTCTAGACGTTTCTTATAGTACTCCGTCACTGGTACCACTACTTGACTGGTCGGTAATTTCCGACTTATATGGCAGTGATCATTACCCCATTAACATTTACCTATCCGACCACCATTTTGTGCCAACACGTTTTCCTCACTGGATTATTTCCAAGGCTTACTGGGGGAAATTCCGTTCCCTCATTCACCTTCGGGACAATTATTTCGACACCATTGATGAAATGGTGGAATATTTTACCTGTTCTATCTTGCTCGCAGCGGATTCCAGCATTCCTCGAGGTTCCTCTACCCCACGACGTGCTCCTGTACCTTGGTGGAGGAATAACCTGCTGAGCAATGTTCAGTGCGGTTTTCGTCGCCATCGCTCCAGTGTCGACAACCTGACACGCATGAAGACTTATGTTCAGAATGCCTTTCTCATGAAGCAGCACGTCGTGGGGGTCTTCTTCGACCTACAGAAGGCCTACGACACTACATGGCGCTATGGTATCCTCCGTAATCTGCACGACTACGGTTTACGCGGTCATCTGGCGACTTTCGTTTTTAACTTTTTAAAACTTCGCCGTTTTCGTGTACGCATTGGCCATACCCTCTCAGAAGAAAAGATCCAGGAGAATGGTATACCCCAGGGTTCGATTCTCAGCGTAACGCTTTTCGCCGTGGCCATTAACGGGATTGCCAGAGTTGTTCGTAGCGGAATCCCGATGTCACTGTATGTTGACGACTTCGCGATATATTACCGATCATATAATCTTGAGCACCTCGAGCGTCAACTGCAGCTGAACATAACCTCCATCACTGACTGGGCCCTTCGCACCGGGTTTCAGTTCTCCGCTACGAAAACGCAATGTATCCACTTCCATCGACTCCGTGGTGTACACCCTCCACCTGATCTTTATTTGCATGGTACATGTCTGCCGTTTGTTCCGTACGTTAAGTTTCTGGGCCTTCACCTCGACAGCAAGCTAACTTGGGAGTTCCATATTCGTCAGCTTCGGGCTTCTTGCGATCGTTCACTTTGGGTACTCAGGGTTTTATCTGGGGCCTCTTGGGGTGGCGATCGCACTGTTATGTTGAGGCTTTATCGCTCGCTGGTGCGGTCCAAACTGCACTACGGCAGTTTTATCTATGGCACGGCGTCCGCCACTAAACTCCGCCTTTTAGACACTGTCCACCATTCTGGTATCCGTCTAGCTACTGGAGCCTTCCGTACTAGTCGTGTTGAGTGTATGTTGATTCCGGGGAACCTCCACTGTCTATTCGGCGCTCGATTTTATTAAGTTCCTACGTGGCCAGGTTGGCAGCTCACCCTGGTCACCCTTCCTTTAGATCTGTATTGTGCCCCGAACTCGCCCACCGTTATCTTCGGAACACGACTATATCCCATCCAAGCGGCATTCGATTTCGCGAACTACTCGCCACTCATGAGCTCCAAATGCCTGCTGTAGAGCGTTTTTCCTTCTCCCGCTGTCCCCCTTGGCAACTTCATCGAGCCCGGTTTGACCTTGCGCTTTCAGGCTGCACTAAGGTGGCCACCCCCCAGTCGGTGTTTCGTCAACTTTTCACCGAACTACTGGGACGTTACCGGACTTACACTCCGGTATTCACTGATGGTTCCCAGTTGGGTGGTGCTACGGGATGTAGTTTTGTCTATAACGGTGAGCCACATCAATACCGCCTCCCGGACTACAGTTCTGTTTATACGGCCGAGCTGCGTGCTACATTTTACCGCTTACTTTTTATTTCCAACTTAGCCCCTGGAGGTTTTATAATTTGCTCCGACTCTCTGAGTGCAGTGGAGACCCTGCAGCAGTTCCTCGGCACGTCCACACTCGTTTTTAAAATTCAGACACTCATATCTCAATTGCTCTCACGCGGATACCAGTTAGTGTTTACATGGATCCCAGGCCATACGGGCATTCCGGGTAATGAAGCTGCGGATGCGGCAGCTAAGTCTGCATGCCGTCTGCCGCAGTCTTCTACCGACACTATACCCTATATGGATGCTCAGCGGTACTTCCGTCGCCAGCTTCTATCGGTTTGGCAGCAGTCTTGGGCAGCGTTGACTGGCACACAGCTGCGGATAATTAAAGACAGCATGGAGCCCTTCCTGACCTCCTACAGGGATTCCAGGCGGGCTGAAGTTATCCTTACCCGCCTGAGGATAGGTCACACACGAGCCACTCACGGCCATCTTCTGCGTGGTGACCCGGCACCTGTCTGTCCGACATGCGATGTTCGCCTCACCGTCCCACACATGCTCTTTGGTTGTCCAAGACACGCTCGTGCGCGCCAGTCAGTTGGTCTGGGATCGACAGTAGCCTCAATTTTGGGTGACAACCCAGTGTCTGTAGCCAAAACTCTGCGGTTCATTGCCCAGATTGGATTTGCTACGCAAGTGTAACACATTTTTAATTCCTTTTTGAGGCTTTAAACCTGTTTTTTAACGGGGATACATTTTACCTTTCAATGTTTTAACAATTTTGTATTTTAGTTTTTTTTAGCTTTCAACTTTTACCTCTTTTTAGTGCGTTGTTCTTCAGGGTTTTATTTTGTCGTGTTAATCTGTAAGCTGAGGTTTTTTAGCTGTTTACGGTTTTTAGTTGTTATTTTAAGGTTCAACTTTTAGCCTGAAAAGTTAATGAGTGTTTTTAAATTTTAAACTTTGACCTAGGGCCAAAATGACCTAGCTGTCGACGGGCCCTTAAACCCCACTCACTCACTCACTCACTTAAGCGAATGGAACAGTGAAATATCTGCTGCTTACTGGAGTTTCAACAGAGGTCTGGTGGAAAAAAACCTTATTCAGAAAACCCATCATTACCGGGGTTAGAGCGTGAAAAATTTAGGTCCACAAACATTCCCCATATCCTGGAAAATTATATTTAACTCCATGTGCCTAGGCTCTAACATGTTTTCAATCCTAATTCTCTTTCATTCTTTTCTACAGGGGCAGGAGATTTACCAGATGCCCAAACTCTTCATGAAAAATTTGTGGGGACTTGGCAGATTCATGGCCAAGGAAAAGGCGAAAAGAAAAGTGGAGGGAAAAGATATAAATGTTTTCTGTAAGGAAAGCATTGATAAAATGGGGAGATGCGTATTTGTTGTATTGTTCATAATTTTTATATCTTCCGGACCTGAGCTTTTTGTAGCTTATGTTCATTTTTTGGACAGTGCAAATGCCACACACTGCATTCAGGCCATTTTTTAGTCTTAAAGTGTGTAATTTGAGCTACGAAAATCTAAAGAATGAGGCGACAGACTGAAAATACATGACCAAGTGTGCTGATGGTTTAAAACTAATGTGCAGTGAAAAACTGCAGCATATTTGGTGGTGGGTACATAAGCTGAACATTATTGGCAATTTATTTGCAGGAACTAAATAATGCAGTGGCAAAAACAGTATGTTCCTTCGCACTAGAAAAAGGAAGTATTTTTACTCAGTTTTTGGGAGACAAGGGGAGAGGCTGTTCCTTGTATGCTGGTGATTACCCAATGGAATTCATGGTTTGAAAGTATTTTGTCTTTCTGAATTCTTTCCCCTTGTTGTTAGCTAATGCTGGATTTCTGACAATGATGTGTTAATCCTCTTCCTCTCCAATATTTTTTACTAATGGATGGGGTGTTAGAAATGGCCAGGCATATTTGAAGGTGGTCTTGGTCCATTTCCTTTTGCAGATCACATAGAGGACAGAGTGGTGAAGAATATATCCCAATTCTGTTTAAATGTTTTTTTTCAGACAATCATGCCCCGTAATCAACCTGAGGGTTGCAACTGCCGTTTTTCGAGGATACTCGGGAATTACTGTTTGAATGTTTGGTAGTTCCCATGTTTTATTTTTTGATTTTTCATAGTAATATTTTGCAATAATTTTTTTGAATTCAGAGTTGACTAATCTTTTAGCTTCATAAAATGGTAGATTAACTATAGGTTTCTGTACACTGCTGGTACCCTTTTTTGCAAGAAAATCAGCTTTCTCATTACCACTCAGTCCACAGTGAGCTGGTATCCATTGGAAGACTAGGTGCTTTTGAAGTGCAGTTAGATGGGTAAGGGTTTTCCAACATTCTATATTGTTTGGTATTTTGCCTTTGCCAATACTGAAGAAATGAAGACAACAAAATGGTGTTGCATTATTTGAACATCTTCCTGTCAGATATAGGCTGCCAAAAAAGACAAAATACTAATTCAAAAGTAACAAAATAGTTAACAAAACATAACGAATATGAAAGCTAAAAAGTGAAAATAAGGAAAGTGTAATCTCTTAAAACATTAAAAAAATAAAATAGAATCATGGCCCATATATGTGATTTCTAAAAATAGCTACAGAGCCTTTGAGCTTCAATATAGCGATATTGCATACCAAATCTTTGGATAGGCCAAAACTCTTGGTGAATTCTGCAAGCAGCCTCAGGACTATCCCTCTTGCTCCTACCATTAATCCTTAGTGAGCATGAAATACACAATCCACTGCCAGGCTGTGTTTGTTGAAGAACATGGAATGGACATAGTTAATCTCCTCAGCAAACTTGAAGGTTCAAGCTATCCTCTGGCTTGTATTTTGCATGGGAAGCTTCAAAGATTAAACAAAAGCTTTGAAAATATAAGACAGGGAATTTTGTTTTGGTGGTACAATGAAATTATTAAATAAAATGACTACTACTAGGTCAGCTAGTGTTGAATTAACAATTACAAAAATGGTATTTCAATTAAGGAAAAATTGAAACTATTAAGTCAACCAATAGAATCTAAATTATGAACAAGTTAGAAACTAAAAGCTTCACTTCTCTTATTAATATTGCAAGTTGTTGCACTGCTGACTAGTTTCAAGTTGTATCCAACTTCTCAAAGCTATCCAAACCATAAAATTATGTTGAGGGACAACTAAATAAAAATCCAAGTGGAAAAAGGGCTTCAGAGTTACTTCCATGTAGTTTAATGTGAGCCCATCCATACTAAAATGTAACATTCTCTAGATCCAAGCTTTATTTTTATTTTTCTGATATAGGTTTTTTATTTGTTCCGTCAAAACAATGTAAGGGATGACATTGAACATTTTTGGAAAGTCAAACAAGGATTAATTTTAAAACGTGTAAATGATTTTGTGTATCAAAATATTTCCCGTTACATTAATACATTTTTGCATTAAATGAAACCAGTCAGGCAATGATGTAACTCGTCCTGAGGCCTCTTGAGAAACCTCACTTGTATAATGTTCCAGTGCTTCATCTAATGACGGAAAAGTGCACGTTTATTTTTGGAAACAAAGAAATCACAAGGTGCTAGGCCAGGGCTGTATGGTGTAGGGTCCACTTTAGGGCATTCAAATAATGATGTACACTGTATGGACAGGCATTGTCATCGTGTAAAATTTTTCCTGTTGAATGTTTTCACAAACTTAGTCAAAAATGTGGCAAAACAGTCATTTTTGCTTCAATCAACAGTAAAAGTAGGTCTGTATTCTAATGCTATAGTAGCAGTATGACTCGCTTTAGAAAATAAACTTACATCTTCTTACCGGTACTGATCACTTGTTAGAATTTTGTTGGCTTGGGTTCTGTGCAAAAAACCCATTGAGCTGATTGATTTCTTTGCAGGATCATAACAATAAATCTAAGATTCTAGAAACAGCATAAACTGGGCTTGTGGGCCGTGGTCTACTGGGCTCCTTCTTCCCAGACGTTTCATCTGCCACAGTCACAGACGAAATGTCTGGGAAGGAGCCCAGTAGACCACACCCGAATAGCCTGGTTTATGCTGTTCCTAGTATTGACACTGGCCGTGAAAGCCTTAACAGTCATGGCTATTCAAGTCAGTAGGCTGAAGGTGTCGCAGACCGCCTAATCTAAACCGGTTTTGAATTAGGGGACGAAGGGCATAAGTAGCAAAATAATTTGGGACTGAAAGGGTTAAATGTAGTGGACCAATGTAACTTACATTGCTTTGGAATTTTAAATGACCTATGAGCTGCATTATGCATTGGGTTGTTAGATACAATAATGGTTTTTCTTGCATGCTAAAAGAGTAGAGGAAGATATGAAAAGATAAAGATAATTTGAGAGGTAGAACTGGAACTTAAAAATTCAATGCCACAACTGGGATTTGAACCACAGACCTTCCGCTTACCAGGTGGGTGCTCTAACCACTGAGCTACTGTGACAATCTGCCAGAATGGCATTGAATTCTCAAATCAGTTCGTATTTCTTGTGGTAAACCACAAAGGTAGTCTTGCATCAGAGACAATTACCCCAATGGTGATTTAATATTGTAAGTACTTTATGTTTGTTGGCATAAATAAATAATATATAAAGATAATCTTAACTTAATTGTGAATTATGTTTAAACAATATACTTATTTTGCAACAGGTGTTGGAGATAGCAACCTGCAAAAGGAACATGGCATCTTTGGTGTCATAGGAACATTGCTCGACACCAAGCTGTGATTTATTGACGTTCCTAAAATGTTAAAGGTGCTAAAACAGTGAGACTTAAAGTATTTTTTTGTAGTAGTATCCAAGGTTTTGCCTTACTACAAAGTTTCCTAAGTTATTTCAACATATTTATTTATATAAGGTTTATATAAGTTAATGCAAAAACAAAACTGGACCGAAATCCCTCTTAGTCGTGAAGTGTTACACAATAGACTTTGAGGGCTTTTGGTGTAGTTCTTAATGTTAAGCTTCTTTTTCTGTGATAAAATATTTTGCTTTCAGACCTTTACTTTTACCACTGTAAGTGCCTTCATTTCAATTTAATTTTCTTGTTCAGCAGTCAGCACTTTTTTATGGCAAAGGTTCCAGGAAAGAACAGATTGTGTGCAGAGCAAGAAGTAAGCTCCCTAAAGTATTTTACAGAGCTATCATATTTTGCAGTTCATGCTTTAAAACCTCATCCTTTTTTTGTTAATGGATACATTTATTCTGAATTTCGGGTACAAACTTATAATTACTGCATGCAATTTTGACAAGTTCTGTTGGATTACTAGTTGCATTTGATTTTCAACTCCATCAGCCAGACATGTTTGAAAAATATTTTCACAGTGGAAAGCGTGGCAGTTTTTGATACTTTTATTGTTCATTTTTCTGTTAGTATATTATATACATATATAATCTTTGCACTTTTATCATACTTCCATGTGCTTGTGAGAAATTTGATTATGAAAAATGTAATGAATTTTTTTTTTTTTTTTAAATCAAAGATAAGTTCTCCAACCCATATAATTTAGGTGTATCAGTATTAAAATATTGCTGCACAAGTTTTTGGAGTTAGTAGCAATAAAAAATAATGGTATGATTCCATGAGTACAGAAGTTTGTTGTGCCGAGCAACATATTGCCACAGAGTAATTAATTTAACTGAAGTTGTTTATAAAAAAACAAAAGAATTTGTTTTAGTGGAAATCAGAAGGAAGCCTTAATCAAGCTTTTTTTATCAGTTGCATTTGTCTTTTATGCTATTGGGTGATCAGCATAGAGCAGAACAGTTTTCACTGCTCTTAGCCAGCTGACTGGTGATGAAACTCAAGTATGTAGCATGTGTCTGTTAGTTGCCACAATACAGAGCATATCAAGTGAAATGCCCTTGTTGGCGTTCTGGTATTCTGTTCCCCCAAAAGTATTACTTTATTATTCATGTTTGTTTGAAATCTGCACACTGCAAGGAGATTTCAAGTGCAATTTCCTCATGTTTATGTTCTAGTTTGAACTAAAATTTATAGATTAGTAAATAAATTTAAAATAAGAACAAATTAGAAACTAAAAGCTTCACTTATCTTACTAATTTTGTAATATTATACCATAGTCAGCTTCTAGTCAGTGTTTGAAGAACTTGCTATATTAATAAGATAAGTGAAGCTTTTACTTTCTAATGCATTTTACATTCTGTTGCTTCACTGTTAATAGCTTCAATTTTCCTTGATTTAGTAAATAAATTACCTGAAATGAGAACTCTTCTGGATAAGAAACAAAAAATCAGGTACAGTACTTGGAAGAAACTTCAGATATTGGACACTCTTGGGAAAGTTCTAAAAATCACCGTCTCCCAGCAAATGGAATTTCCTATGGGGCTGTTCAAGCTATAGTTACTCAAGTTAATCTGATTCTCTATTTGGACAAATTGTGGTTCCTTTAAGTGAGTATATTAATATGCAACACAATCTTATTGGAGTGCTGGAAAGCCTATCTTTACCAGAAACCCCTGCTTGATCAAAAAAATAGGAGTGTGATATGCTATTAACAGCAAGAGAAATTTTCTTTTTCCTGGGAACAATTTGTTTGCAGGGCCTCTCATGGTGCATGCACTGGTGTATTTCATGGTGCAAGGTGCAAATGTAACAATGAAAAGTTAACCTCGGTGGAAACTCCACTCGCTCTTTCCATGCACTTCTCTCTCACGCTCTCCTTGCTGTCTTACTCATCTTCACTTTCAGTGCTTTTTTTCCTCATTGCATAATGTTTATTTGTAATGTGCAGTGTTAAACTGATTAATTTAGATTTCAGTGCCAAATATGGTGTTTTGAAAGCACTGGTAGAAACCTCACTTTTGGATAAAGAATGCTCTTTTTCAATACGTAGTAACCTCTTTAATTCTGTTTCTTTAACATCCTCTATGATTTCACCATATGTATGTTAGTTCTTTTAACAGATTTTCTCACTATGTAATCATTGTGCGGCAGATGAAGTATTTGGCTCTGGCCATGACTTTCAAAAAATAAGAAAATTCCCACTCTGATTTAAATGGACTTTCAGCATTCTTTGGAGCAGATTGATTCGTTATTATATAGTTATTTGTACTGCATGTATCTATTTCACTGGTAAGCAAGGTGTCTTAATGCAGATTTCCTCGCTCTGTAGCACACAGATGAGCCGAGCTTTATAGATTTGCCACAATGTACGGTGCAAGGAAGATGTGCACCTTGGATTGAACTCAGTGTGATTTTAAGCTTTGAGAGGCCCTGGTATAGGGCATGTGCTTGGTTATCAGCTTTCGTAATTCTATCTGCTAAGATTATCATTCAAAGTAAATGTTATTAAAACAATTACTAATTTGCCATCAACTTCAAGTGCACCCATTATTTTGGAATATAGCTGACTGCTGATGTGATAGAAAATATTTTTGTAATATCTATGTTCAGAGTAGCATACCATTGTGACCAATTTCCAGCAAATTTGAGAGGTCATTTTAGTGTTACGCATTTTTTAAAATGAAATTCTAAACCAACAATATAAGTGTAGCAAAGTACCATTATTTGCCTGCTGGATAATTAAAGCTCGTTGTGCTGTCGTAAGAGGAGCTTTTAAATGTGAATATACTTTTCCTGGGCATCTTCAAGTACTTGGTCACACTGCCTTTAGTTCAGTGTTCTGGAAATTGAAGCCAAATAGTGTGCTTAAAAATTGTGCAAATCTCTTGATAAACTTGCTAATGTTGAAAATTGTTCACATTGATATGCTAGTGTCATGTTTAATGTGTACTTTGTGGTGTATAATAAATAGAATAAGTAAAATGCTTTTATTAGACACTTTAAACGAAGGAGAGAGAAAGCTGAGAATGGGAAATGCTCACTAGTGCTAGTCATAAAGTATATTTGGGAACTTTGAGCCCAGAAACATACTTTCAATGGCCAAAGGAAACTCAAAATGTTATCACATGCTTTCTTAAATGGTTATGTAGAATGTTTGAATATTAGTTCACCAATTAAACTTTACTTGTCAATGAATTTATGAGAATGTTTCTTTTAAAAAAAAGATATGTGCATTGTTACCCAAAACCAATTTTATTTTGATAATTTTGTGAAAATAAACATGTTCTATACCGTATTACTTGTCTACTGTTTACCCTGGTCCCTTCAGGTACATAAGGTTATTTCCTGGAAATACTGCCACTTGATATTTAAGTCATGCATATTCAGCAACCTCTAAAGATGAGACAAAGATTTTCAAGAAATTCCCATCTTGCCAATGTACCTTTGCATGAAAGGATGTCCTTTTATATATATACTTTTCTAAAATGGTTCATGGTAATTAAAATATATTTCAAGATTTAATTTAAAAGGTGAGTTAATTAATAACACTGAACAACACTTACAACATATTTTTCCGGGACGCGTTTCGAAGGTAACTTTCCTCCATTATCAACCGGACAATAACTGGGTTTCCATGGTGTGGATGGTGATGCTTCTTCTGGTGTTTCTTCTGGTGGCGGTTCGATGAACTTACTGAAAATGTCTCTGAGGAATGTCGAAATTAAATACTCGGTTTCTATTTTTTAAAATAAAGATTTGTTCCCATGTGGACAGTTCTTGTTTTCCGGTTATGTGTTTAAGAAGTTTCAGTTCTAGCTTTATGTCATGATTTTTTGTCCAAAAGTGAAATGCAACCGCTGATTTTTCTAATTGTTTACTCTTAATGTTTCTAACGTGTTCCTTGGATCTAATTTCAAAATTTTTTGGTTTTTCCTATGTATATTTCATTACAATAACCAAAAGAAATTTAGAAATTAGATCCAAGGAACACGTTAGAAACATTAAGAGTAAACAATTAGAAAAATCAGCGGTTGCATTTCACTTTTGGACAAAAAATCATGACATAAAGCTAGAACTGAAACTTCTCAAACACATAACCGGAAAACAAGAACTGTCCACATGGGAACAAATCTTTATTTTAAAAAATAGAAACCGAGTATTTAATTTCGACATTCCTCAGAGAGACATTTTCAGTAAGTTCATCGAACCGCCACCAGAAGAAGCATCACCATCTGCACCATCAAGCACCATGGAAACCCAGTTATTGTCCGGTTGATAATGGAGGAAAGTTACCTTTGAAACGCGCCCCGGAAAAATATGTTGTAAGTGTTGTTCAGTGTTATTAATTAACTCACCTTTTAAATTAAATTAATTACAACACTGTTTTCAAACTTCTATGAAAGGAACATATTTCAAGATGTTTGTATGATAAAATGTATGCATTGAATTTTGTGGAAATAGCCTGTGAAGACCTCTTCATTAAAAAATGACGCTCACAACTGGTAAACTGTTAGACAAAGACAAAATCTTACAACACAAGAATGCACCGTATTCCATGTATAATCACATTTTATGTGCTGTTTTTAAAAGTAAAAACAGAAAAACAGTGGGCCCATTATGTGAAGAATAAATTATTCAAGACTGGTCTTCTTAATCTTTCAGTGACTAGTGTCCAGTTATGTGAGCAAAAATGTATCTGAGCATATTCAGCTTGAATAATTCAAGCAGTCATGTTATGCTGTTTGTAGTTGAAAAGAAAGGAAGGGGAACAAAAGTACCACATGATAAAGTGCAATTTAAACACCTACTAAAAATAAAAAATAAAAGTAAATAATGGTGACTTTTACTTAGCGAGTTAAATGATCTTTCATACTTACTCCATCCTCTTGTACCACCAGGTGTTGAGGTTTTTAAAAAAAAAAGCCTTCTATTTCACAGGTTCTCTTGCAAGCTTCTTTGCTCCATTCATATCCAGTCCTTTTCCCTTGAAGTCCAATCTTCCCAGGAATGTCTAAGCCTTCCCCTTGATCTCCTTTCCTCCACTCCAGCTTGCCAAGCCTGTTTTGGGATCCTCTCTTCAACCATCCGTTGAATGTGGCCAAACCATCTCAATTTCTATTTCTTGCTGTAAAGGTTGAATTTTCAAATATTTAGTTCTTATTGTCTGATTTCTAATTCTGTCTCATTTAGTGTTACCTTCCACTCTTCTCAAGGGTCTCATTTCGTTTGTTTGCAGTTTGCTAATTGGCTTAGATGTTAATGGCCAAGATTCACGCCCATAAATTAATGTTGGTCCATAAGTTGTTTTGTATACTGTTAATCTAGTCTATTTCGAGATCTCTTTCTTGCTAATGAAGTTCTTATTTAAAGCATGATATCCTCTAGTTGCTGCAATTCTATTGTTCACATAATCTGTTCCTCTATTGTTGCTAAATAGAGATCCCAAATATTTAAAGTTTGCTTGTTCGATTACCTCCTTTCCTAAATTTTTTTTGTCTTAGGTTCTCTGTTTATTACCATAGACTTGGTTTTACTGGAACTAATTTTCATGTTTATTTTCTTTAATTCTTCATTCATTGTTGTAAGTTTTTTCCTGAATTTGTGAGTATTACCAAATCATCTGCATAAACTGGTTTTCATAAGCCAATTTTCTACTAATAGTGGTTTAATCTTCTTTGAATATGTTTTAATATCCAATAAAATAGCGAACAGCAGAGCACTCGGAACACATCCCCGTCTGACTCCCATAGTTGTATAGAATTTTGTACACCTTGTATTGCTTGTGTAGACATAATTCATATAGTCATAGTAAAAACTTTGTATACCAGCTATTAGAGTCTTTGATTTTCTGTTTTGGTAACACCTCCCTTAGGTTGATCCATGGTATTCTATCACAAGCCTATTCCAGATCAATGAAACAAAGATGTGTCGTGTATTCTATAGTTTTTCTGATATTTGTCTTAAAGTGAATATTAAAGTCTGAGTAATTATCTTTCATATGCTAGGATGATGGCAGCAATTCTTGGGAACTTTCAGATTAGAGCCACAAAAAACAGGGCCTTCAGTAGCTTATGGATTCCAGCTGCACTTTCATTTTACTCCAATCTCTTGCAAATTTTTCACTCAATGAAAACCCCTTTTTTGCAGCTTGATTACCATTCTGTTCCATGAGTGCAGTCACTTTTAGTTAAAACCTGATGTATAATTTCTTTTCCCATACCAGTATTTCACAAATAAGCACTCGTAGAATAACTATAAAAAGAAACAGTTATGCCCAACTGGAGAATAAGATGTAATACGGTTTGTACCCCTTGGCATTCCTTTCACTTACCTTAGTCACCTCTGTCAATTCCTGCACTTTAGGTGTGAACCAATCAGATTTATTGATGAGCAAGCATTTCTACAAGCTGATGCATCAGTGTATCTGTGACTTCAGGAATAGGAATGGTGCCTCCCCACTGAGCATCAGAATTGGCTACATACCCAGGGTTGCCATGTCTACTGATTTTGCAATCTGCTTGCTTGCAAATGTACTGAACTACTGCTAAAAACTGAATGCACTTCAAAATCTGCTTTTATGTATTTTCCATTTTTAAACCCTATTTTCCTTAACATCATATAATTTACTCTTTGGGAAAAGATTTTCATGCAAGGTATTTCCCTTGTGTATAAAAACAAGATTAATCACCTGTATACATACAGTATACCACATCTGTTTCTCCATTTCGAACTATCCTTGACTGCTACATTAAGCCTGAACATTTGAATTTCACTGAAACAGATAAAGTTGAGTACAGGGATCAAAAAGTATTTCTTCCTGTGGAAAACATGTATTTTGTTGCCAAAGTTCAAATATATCTGACAAAATCATCCCTGCCCGACAAATATGTACAAGTTTTCAAATTACATTGCATTGATTTTTACATTGAATCAGTTCGTGCCATACTAAGTTGTTTTTCATTAAGTGATCCTCTTACAATGTTGGAAGTGTTAGAACCAGATAAAATCCAACAGTTCAGTCAATTGCACCACCTGCTTTTCGGTTTCGGAATATGGTGAAAGCAGAAGGAATTCATGAAATAGATACAGAATGGAGGCTATTGCACAATACCAACATTACATATGGCAGTAACCCTACAGCACAAGAATTTTGGAGCAATTTATCGTCATTGTTATTATGTTGTTGTTTTCTAGTGCCTTGCATCTGGCAATAAAGCCATTGGCATTCGTGCTTTCCAATACTTTTGAACTGTAGTTTCTTCTGATCTTAATGCTTCACAGGTCTTCAATGTTGTCATAAATATGTATACAGTAAGCAAAATTGCTGATTACAAAAATCTACTGATTTCTCCTGCTTTTTTTCAAATCAAATCTGCTTTTACTTTGGCAGACATGGCAACACTGTACATACCTACCCTCTACCATGAATTTAACAGGACTAGCAGTACTCAAGATTGCAGGGCAGCACCTTATGTGTCGATATTTCTTGATATTGAACACATAGAATGTTAGTGCAATGATTATGTTGTTTTCTAGTGCCTTGCATCTGGCAATGAAGCCATTAGGATTGTGGCTTTCATGTAACTGTTTTCTTAATGGGCACCAGTTTTACAATGTGGCAGTTACATCACCCGACTTAAACCCCCATTTTGCAAGGAGGACCACACCTATCGGTGGTCAACGGGTCCATCGGACCTAGCTGGGAGGACTAAATAGGTGATATTTAGATCCACCGACCTTCCCCTCATGTGCCTCTGAGGGACGCTGTTGTGCTGTGATAGGCCAGCACATATGTAAATGACATTTCCTCCATTTTAGATGAAACAGTTATACCGCTGTGATTCGGTCCCCAGAGCCTCATCTGTTAAAAGCAGGGTGCACCACGGGCAGGATGAGGATGAGAATTGGTTAGGAGAGGCTATAGGAGGCGCATCACTACCCCTTACTACCCCTGCAATGATTATGTGGTGAAATGTTAAAGTTCCTGATTGTCAATAAATTAAGGTGTGACCATTAGTGATAAAATATTACAGATCACATTAAAGTGCACCATTATCTTAATTTTGTAGTCTTAATCATTTCTGAGGTATTCTTCATTGTTAGTTGGGATTTTCAAGTACAAGGTGGTCAATGGGACTGATATTTTTAAGAGTGTAAAACCTTACCTAGAATGTTATGTTGGAAGAGGGAAGTTGCTTACCTCCCCTCCTACTCAGGCAGTTGTCTGTTGAGTCTTGTCTAAGCCCTCTAGGAGAGATGAGTGAACAGAAAATGTCAGCATGGAACAACGCTTTATTATATTTCTTACTGCAAAAGGGTCCAACCATTTTAAATTTTTCAGAGGCTTGAAAAACAGTTTGGAGGAGCATGCCTCTTGAGAACTCGAATGTTCAAATGGTGGAGATTCTTTAAAGAGCAAAGAAAGAGATGGTGAAGAACACTACACACACTACATCAATCTTGGAAGGAAATTGTGCATTTTGATTTCCTTCATTGGTCCAAGTTACCTAGTTGTTGATGGGGCCCTTAAACTCCATTCATGCACTGGGCTTCTGGAATTCAGGACCATCAATACAGAATTTTATTCCAACATTTTGTTGGGAGATGTAAAGAAGAAGATCCAGTCCAAGAAAAACTGGGAGGAAATTAATTTCCTTCCATCAAGACAGTGCCAGAAAAACAATGGAAACCATCAGGAAGCTAAAGGGAACCTCCTTCCTCACTTGCCTAAGAGCCCAGGTATAGTCCCAATTGATCTCTTTATTTGGGAGATTTAAAAGTGATTTGGAGGGAGTGGGGTTTGAGGATAACAATCCAGTGATTGCATTTGTTCAGGAATGGGTGTGCACTCTACCAAAAATCTCCTGGGAAAAGGGAATACCAAGAAGCCAATGCAGACTTCTTTGAAGGATAGCATGTAAAATTGGTCAGTTTTCATAACAGTATTTTCTATAAATAAATTCTGATCACATTTGAACCGTCTTGTACTGAGGTTTTTTGCTTGTGACAAATCTTTTTGTCTTGCTTGTGGTATGCAAAGAGTATAATTTTGAAAGCCACAATAAAGTGATCTTTGGCATTTACCACAGTGTCATTTCAAATTTTTGAAACAGTAGTCAGTTGTGTTCTGAAAATGCTCACAATGTCTTTCAGCTGACCCTGCCCGTACCCATCCATATTGATGTGCATGTTGGAATCTTGGAGAGAGGAATTGTTGATATGCCAAGGACTGTAGTTTGAGGATATTGTCCCGCTGCTGCAACCTAACATCTGAGTGATCAAATGCAACACTATGAAATAGTTCACATGTCATATATTTGTACATCCGGAAGAAATATTGGTCGAGAGGCTGCAGTTCGAATGTTGTGTTGGCTGGTATGATGTTTCCCATCAGCTGTTCATGGTCATGATGTTCTTCCAAGAGTGGTGAATTTGTTCCATCACCATGAACACCATAGGAGTCCAGAAGTAAGAGATTTCGTGTGTTTGAGTACGGATGGAGTGCTTCCTTCAAAAATACACTGAACAACAGTTTTGGCATTTTCCGTGAGAATTCCATTTTACAATCAGATTGTCCACCTTGAACACCTTTTCTTCCACTTTCTTACTAATGTCAGATGGCTCTTTACAAATAGCTTTGGCATTAGTTCGTATGTTTGAGACACTATCCTCAAACTACAGTCTTTGGCATATCAACAGTTCCTCTCTCCAAGATTCCAACATGCACATCAATACGGATGGGTACTGGTGGGGTCAGCTGAAAGACATTGTGAGCATTTTCAGAACACAACTGACTACTGTTTCAAAAAATTGAAATTACACTGTGGTATGTCAAAGAACAGTTATCAAATGTGGTTGGTGTACAGAAAAGTTATGTTTCTTGCACTTCTTAATGACTATCATTATTGAAGTATATTCCTTTAAGACCAACAATGTACCTTACCGTAAATTAAGGTCAGAAATTATTCTTATCATTATTACTATTATTACAAGTATTATTAACATTCAAAAAGAAAACATGTTTCAGGCCTCCCTTCTTTGAATTCATTTCTCTCACAAACCAATTGCATTCGAGTGGCCAAAATTTGCAGAAGCATTTATTTTTAAATAGTGAACACCATAAAATAGAACAGTTACATTTTTGCTGCCCCTTCAGAACGTTTGCTTGTTAGGCGTCTCTTTACGACGAAAAATTGTTGTGTGGTGCACCATAGCCGATAAAGAATTACGGGCCACATTTTTTTTATCGAGTCAACAGTTGACGTCCATACTTACGCCAAAAGAATTTTGCGCCCCCCCCCCCCGCTTGTTTTAGAGAATTAACAGACGGAGCGTGATTTTGCCTTTTTTTCAATAAGACTGCAACAGCCCATCTTTCGATGAGAACAATGAAAAGTAGGACAGAATTATTAGTATAGATGAGGCCCCCTCGGTCCCCCAAACTAAATCCCTTCGATTTCTATCTCTGGGGTAACTTAAAACAGTGTACAAGACAAACCCACACACCTTAGAAGAATTAAAACAAAATGTCCGCCAGGAAATGGCCAACATTTTTCAACGTGAACTACGGCGAGTGATGGATAGTTTCGTAAAGAGGTGCCAAAATGTATGGACAACGACGGTGGCCAGTTTCAGCATCTCCTTTCGTAAAGTTGGTAAGTAAAGCCTTTAAAAGTAGTTTTAAAAGTGTGGTATGGTTTCATCTGCGCCTTTCTTTGATAGTGACAGATGGCAATGAGTGCCGAGGATGCGGACAGGCAAAACACCGCGCAGCCGGTTGGTAACTTTTTGCTCTCCTTGTACCTTGCATTCACCTGCGATTTGGATAAATGATAAGCGCTCTTTGGAACCTTGAGACAAAATACATTAAGGGACGTTTCTCGGGTCAGCAAACACTTCCCTCAACGCCGCCTTCCGGTCATACTTAAGACCACCATCTAGCATCTAAGCCTCAGTGTTTCGTCTTAACTCGGAACGCAATACAGGTGAATCACCTGTCTCTCTTTTTTAATTTTTGCAACCCACTAAGAAACAGGTGCGCCTGAAGTCTTATCTTGATCTACACTCTACACTTCATGTATGGGCATAGAGGCGGCCTAACATCTCAGCGGTGAGCCTCCTCTGCAATATCGGCGTGAAAATTATTTTGTTGTTTAACGACGCTGTCAATTGCCAGGATCACATCAGCGTCGCCGGTGTGCCGGAATTTTGTCCCGCAGTTCTTTTACATGCCAGTAAATCTACTGACATGGAGCTGTCGTTTTTAAGCACACTTAAAAACCATCGGCCTGGGCCGGGTTTGAGCCGGCCTTGGGATCGGTAGGCCAGCGTCTAACCAACTGAGCCACCCAGACCGACATATATATCGGCGTGAGATTCTCTTGGCAAATTACGGTTATGCGCTTAGATATATGCCTAAGCACCCAACGTTCGCTTCTTTTTTCACCACCACACTAAGAGAACGTATAGGAATAGCACCCTTAGTCCTAAGCCAGCGGGTTTTCGTTCCCAAGATCTTCTAGTGAATCCAAAGGCGAGAAGCTTTACCCCCCTTGGTTATCTGGCACGCCCTATGTGGATCTTGGGATGACCGTACACCACGATGCCACGATGCCTATTTCAAGTATCCGCACGTGTTTTTTAGAATGTCAGGCTACACTGACCGTCGATGTATTTACTGTGATGGTCCAAAGAGTACCAACGGTGTTGGATGTGCTTATGTTTATGAAACCGAACCACATACATTCATTCGGTTTTCCAAATAGCAGTTCCATGTTTACTGCAGAGATGTATGCAATTTACCGAGCCGTTTTGTATGTGCGCCGTTGTAAATTAGGCGACTGCCTGATTTTTGAGCGATTCCCTTAGTGTACTTCAGAGTCTTTGTGAGCTGTACAACCCCCAATTTATTGTACAACGTATCCAGGATGCCCTCCATGTTTTTCACGCTTCTGGCGTTGACGTGGTGTGTGCATGGATTCCTGATCACGTAGGTTTGCCGGGGAATGAAATGGCGGATTTGGCGGCAAAGACGGCAACTACAGAACCTAGTATTACCATCTCACGTGTTACTTTGGAGGGCTTTAGGCTTGAAGTGCGGAGAGCGGTGCTGTCGTCCTGGCACGACGAGTGGTCAGCTCTCCGCGGTAATAAGCTTAGAGAAGTGAAAGAACTTCCGATAAACTGGGTAACTTCCTGTAGCATATCTCGCCGCGAGGAGGTTAGTTTGGCTCGATTAAGAATAGGGCACTGCAATTTTTCGCATGGTTACCTATTTAAAAGGGACTCTGCGCCTCTGTCCGCTGCGTGACAACCTTTTGTCAGTTCGTCACGTGCTGCTAGAGTGTTCCTCTCTAGCGCACCTTCGAGATACCTGTCAGACTCGCCGAGGTCTTAGCGGATGACAAAACAGCGGCTGATAGAGTTTTTATGTTTTTAGCGAAGTGTAATATAAGTTTTAGGGTTTAAAATTTTAGATATCTCTTTTTATGCTTTTTGACATATTTATCACCTTGTTTTATATCTGGCTATTGCCACTGTCCTTTTTATGTTTATGTGTGTATTTTCTTTGTTACTAGTCATTTTTTGATTGAAATTTATATCTGGCTATTGCCATGAACCTTCTTTAAGGGCGCTGATGAGCACGAAGTTGAGCGCCCTTAAACCTACACCCCCCCCTCCAGCTAACCTGTATCGCATGCGAGCGCACATCCCTCCGGTCGTTACTCATCATGTAGAATCCCTGGTTAATGTATGGCCGGAACAATACCTTCCATCCGGTACTAGAGGTCTTGCTCTTCAGTACAGAGCTTCTGCTTGTTATTAGCTTCCCTTTAGGTAGCACCTAAAAATTGAATATCGACATTTCACCGAAAAACATGATTTGAGGCTCGCTGTGTTCCCCTCCCCCAATTTAGCATTTTACAAAGGTCCGTGTGTCTATCTTCGAACAGTATAACAAAAACGAAACGTGTTTCCAAACTTAGTATTGAAGTTCATCTTCCAAAGATGCGACACGAAGATTTTCAAGAAAATCCCATCTCACTTTACTATTTAGAGGGAAGATCTTTGGATTCTTTTATTTTCTCGAAACCGACCCTAAAATATTGATTAAAATGCCACATGTTCAAGATATTTACTGGGAAACCGTATAGCTAGAGTTTTGTGAGATAGCCTGAATCCCTTTTCATTCGGAGGGAATTTGCATTATTTTTTGCAACTGGTTAACCATAAAGGAGAGATAGAAGCATACTTGGCAAAAAGCGTAACTCTCTTTGGGACATACAATTTATTTCGTCTGTGCGTCTGTCAGTCTATGGACAGCATAACTCAAAAACGAAAAGGCGGTTAAAAACCAAAGTTGGTATTTAAGTTTAATGTCTTTCAAGGATGCGACACGAAGACTTTGAAGAAAATCGCTCCACCCTAAACTACCCGTTACATGGAAAATATTTCGAAAATTTTGATTTTCTTGTAAATAGCTCTAACGATTTTGATTAAAATGTCATATGTTTGAGATATTTTTATGACAAATGAAATGTGTATTTTGAATTTTCTGGCTATAGCCTATGCAGTGCTGTTTACTCTGAATGACTTTTGAATAACTCGTAAACCGTAAGAGGTAGACAAAATCTTACTATACAAAAATGTAGATCTTACTAAAATACACAATTTATGTCCAAATATTTTTCTTTTAATTTTTATAGAATGAACTATTTTGGAGATATGCCTCGTTATTTGTGTGAGTTTTGGATAACTTACACTTCTGTCAAATGGAGCATCGTTATTCATTTTTAATATGTTAACCGTGCAAAGAGAACGGAATTTGAAAGCTTTAAAGGACTTGACTATCGCTCAAATATTCAAATATTTATCTTGTACCTACAAGGAAATAATCAATAATATAATTTCTGCAAATATTTATTTCAACTACCACGAAGAAGATATAGGAATAAGAGTTTGTAAGAATAGTACAGGAGTAGAGAAATTCATGTGAGTGCAATACATCAGATTTTTTATTATTATTCTGCTTGTGTTCAATGTATTCGGAATCCTTGTGATCAGTCTTACTGGAGAAATAAATTAAATAAATGAATGAATAAATAGGTAAATATATAAATAAATATATTAATATAGAAATACATTACAAGATAATGGCTGTGTCAGCATTGATGTATGGATGTGAAGCATGGGTTATAAAAAACAAGAATTGGAATAGAATTAATGAAGCCGAAATGAGTTACCTAAGAACAATCAAGGAATGTACAATTATGGACAAAATAAAAAACGAAGACATAGAAACGAACTAAATACTCTCCCTATAAATGAAAAAATAGAGGAATATAGAATCCGATCGAGACAGCATGTACATAGAATGGATGAAAAACACTTCCCCAAGTTGTGTTATGAATAGGGCCCGGATTTTTAGGTTCTTAAAATTAACGTTTTAGTTATTTTTGTATCTTAAAAAAGTTTTTTTAGTTCTTTTACCTCCTGAAATAGTTTTTATATTATTATTTTTTATTATTTTATTATTAATTGCCCTCTTTTTATAGCAATGTTGCTTATATGTCCTGTAGATCCTTTGTGCTGCTCAAAATGCGATTTTTGGCCAGAGGACACCTGGAAAATACGTAAATAAAATTATAGTGTATACTCTATGCGCATTATAACAGGTATTTAATCCTTACCTGATTTCCAGCATTCGAGAACAGGTCGTACAGGTTGTCTTGTACGGTGTGTTTATCTGCATAGCACCTAGCCGCTTAATGCGACTTTATCTGTGCAGTATTGAAGGTGTTCATATTCGTTCAAACTTTTGTGTCTGTGGGTATGGTTTCTTTCGCTTTTGGCATATTTGGCAAAATATTACTTTGCAATCTGTGTTGAAGTTCGGATCGTTACCTAGCCATTGACGAATCAACCACCTTCGAGATGAGCTAACTTTAGGCATGGCACTGACTCCTTAAATTACCTGCTTCATCTAAGGAAAATTAACTTCTAACGATGTAGCAATTGTGTGCATTAACAATACACGATAGTCGACTGAACACAACGGATACTGTTTTTAAACTGATTGGTTTGAGCTTATGGCGGGATCTTCTAATGACCCCTTTCCCCTCGACAACAATCCCCACATTGCTTGCTTGCAACAATACAGAGTACACAGCTAAATACAAGTCACTTGCGTCTTGCATTGTTTTCAATACTCCTCATAAGCGAAAAGACGTAGCAAAGATGTAACACTCAAAGTCGCTTCATTATTTCATAAACATTTCTTTTTCCCATTTTAAAATAGTTTTTTTTTTCATTTTAAAACAAATAGGAGATTTAGCCTCTTTTAGGTTTTAAAGTCTCATTTAGCCATTTTTAGGTTTTATAAGATTCAAGTATTTGGCTTCGATGATCATGAAACAGATAATTAAATTAAATCACTGCAGTTAACTATCAAGGAACAAAATAGTTAAAAAACTAAGAATCCGGGCCCTAGTTATGAATAACAGCTGATTGGAAGAAGCATCGAAAGACCCACGAGGAAATGGAGAGAACCTTGTGGTCGGAACAGAAGAAATTTCAAATCCTTGATGAGATGGTTATTAATAAATATATTAATAAACACATAAATAAATAACAAGATCAATAAATTATTAAATACTTAATGTATATATAAAAGCACGTCTTCAAAGGTTAAATAAGCTTTTGTAAGAATAATTTGTAAAAACTACAAAACAAACGACAGTGGTAAAGTCATGCTATTGTGACAGTTTTTTATTAGGTTGTGAAACTTGTTTTATGGTTCATGCACATGATGGAAGCTGCGTATTTTGGAGCTCAAGACTAACTTCAGTCATTTCATATCCGTATATTTTTACGTGTTGTATGGTAATATTTGACTGCTGAAGCATTGCGTGTTATAAGGCACATTTTGTTCAAGCTGAATTTACGGAATAAATTTAATAACTCTGAGGTTGCGATGGTTATGTTTGCACTCTCTTAGAAGTGCCCATCGCTCTATTTTGATTTTCTTTGTTACTATGGCTGATCTGTTCTGCCCTGCTATTTTCCTATTATACTTTAAAGGCCAACTTCGGGCAGAAACTATTTTGCACGTTTTCAAAGCTGCCCCTCCTCCAATGTTGTGAATGTGCATGTTCTGGCCATTTTTTGTTCGTTTTTCCCCTGAGAGAGCATTTATAATACCGCTTCCCATCTCTGCTCTCGTTTCTTTCCCATTCTACCTCTTGGAAAACCCTTTCAACCCAGTTAACCGAGTCTCGTGATTCTAAACTCATTTGCATAAATTAAACGTTTCCTTTAATTGCTTTAGTTAAGGGACTCAGGAGACAAGTCGCTACATCCAGGAATTTTGGTCCCTTTGAAAGCGCAAGAATGGTGCAAAGTGCTTTTCCAGGAGCTGCTTCCATCTGTCGGTTCTGGTGCGCACTAGAAACACCTCTCTGACGGCATTCGAGATTGTAGCAATCCTTCCGCACGTTTTCTCTAAGCAGACTGATCACAAGATTCGTGCAGATGGTAAGTTAAGTTAAGCCATGACGATTACAGATGTATCGGTTGGTGTTTACGTGAACACATATGTGTGTGAAAGCCGAAGGCTTATTTTCATGAATGTCGCGATCAGCACTGGACATCTGTTAGGACATCCAGGAGATACTTCCTGGAGTCTCCAAATCTAATTGTAAGCATTCTGACAAATAATATAATACTCCAGTATTATTCTGGATTCACACTTTGTACCTGTTATGGAACCCATTTAAAATGTTTCATTTTAGTGAAACAGAATTCTGTCTTTAAAAACAGCAGTACCTTCAGTTCGCTTTTTTCTTCTTTGCATAATCATTTTTTATTATTTTATTTAGTTGGAGGAATAGTAGGTATATTATGCAACGAAAACACAATGACAATTTAAGACGCGAATAGATGTATTTTATGAAACGAGCGGTAGCAAGTTTTATAATATTCATACTTCTTCTTTGGTTATAGGATAGTATTCTGTTCACTTCCCCTTTTTATTCCTCGGATGAGTTATAAATACTGTCAATTCATCTCCCAGCGGGCCTTCTCTTCTCCTTTTCCCATCTAAGGTCTACCCCTTTTGGCTCTTTTTACTAGATGGCTGTTTTCCGTCCTGCTAGTGTGTTGTTTTCATTATTTCCGTCTTTCATTAATAAATTTTGATATAAATTGAATCTGGCAATTTTCTCTGATTTATATATTGTGTATTTTATCTAATACGGGTTTTTCTTGAACTGTTAATATTTTCAATTCGCTTGTACTTAATGTTTATTTTGTTTTGTCTGGTTAAGATTGGTCTAGCTATTGTTTATAAATGTGGACTTTACTCTCTACTGCCATATACTTATTGTGCCAAATTATGTCTTTTATGCATCATGATATCTGTTGCTGCTTTATCGGCCTGTGTTTTTACTTCTCGATTTAAATTTTTGGTGCTTGTTATTTCAATAAATAAATAAATTCTGATAACTGTTTAATGATTTTTCTTTCCACTTCTAGTTTGCTTCTCAGTTGTTTTTCCGACACTGTTGGGTATTTAGTTTTTTTGCGTGTTTATTTCCATATTATACTTTTGTGCCTTTATATTGAATTGGTGTAAAAGCTTTTGCAATTCATCTTGAGGAGAGCATCATCTGCGAAGTATATTATACGAAATCTTGTTTCCCATCTTGTATTCCCACTCTTTTGGTAAATATATAATTAAGTTATCCATTATAAGATTAAAAAGGAATGGACTTAAGGAATCGCCTTATTTAATTCCCTGACCAATTGTCATTTCTTCAGTTTATTCCTTTACTTTTATTCTTGTCTTGCAGTCTGTGTTGATCTCTATTATTGATTTAATCAGTTGCATGTGTACGACCTTTTCTTGCAATATATGTACTATATCTTTTAATTTTACCGTATAGAAAGCTTTTTTTTCGAGTCCAGAAAACAGAAAAATACTGGTTTATTAAATTCCCACGATTTTTCTATAATTTGTCTGATTTTATATATTGCATCCACAGTAGATCTATTTTTCCTGAAGCCTTGCTATTCTTCTTTAATGGGAATTATTGTATTTAATTTATTATTTAAAATTCTAGTAAAAACTTTCAAAGTGTTATTAAATAATGTTATTCCCGATTATTCCTCATATCTTGGTTGAAATCATGTGCATAACAATTTCAAATTTCAACCAATGACAGCCTTCATTCGTGAAAAACTTAACACATTTCAATATCACCTCCTCTGTTTTCTTATGTTGTGATCAAGTTAGAGAAACAGCTGACGTAAGTTGACGCAGCAGTCGCTATTCATATGTCAAAAATGGCTGACTAGCTACGGTGAACTATCTTATTCTGAAATACATGAAATAATTCTAAGAAGGAAACCTCAGAACACACAATACAACAGGAAATATGTTTGGAATCAGTTTGACAAATTTTGCATTGAACGAAATTATAAATTAACAGCAGATACTCCAACTTCTGACATTACCAACATCTAAAAAAATTGGAGCATCAATATGGGAATCCAGTAGGCCGTATCGATGGACACTGATGTATGTATTGATGTTATATGTTTCTTTTAAGGGATTAATAATTACAATGCAACATTTAAATAACATTTCATTGGATATACCATCCTTATTTCGTGAAATAGTCTTAATGAATGCAACTCGTGATAGTCAAATTCTCTGGATAAATTGACAATCACTCTGGCATTGCTTATGATAATTTTCCGGGTTTACCTTTTCTCCTTTCTCAACTATGGGAATGTTATACTTGAATTCCAATTGCCCGCGTTGATAGCGCGATGGTTAGCGTGTCTGCCTCAGGTTCAAGAGGTCGCGAGTTCGAATCTCGCTTAGGGTAAGTTATCCGGGTAAGGTTTTTTTCGGAGGTTTTCCCTTATCCTGAGAATGTCGGGTAACTTAAGCTCTGTGGACCTTGGGCTCGTTTGATCATAGTTTCATCCATTTCATTCATTCACCGTTCGATATGGCACAATGTTGGAGGACAATTTAGAAAAAATTGATTTCCAGTCTGATGGAATGTTTTTTTATAAATATTTATTTAAGGTCGTTTTGACAGCACGGTCTTACCACGACCATACATAATAATACATTGTGGATATTAATTTATACATATACTAAATTATGTTGACATTTACAGTAAATGAGAAAGTTTTATGTTCATCATAAACTGTAGTCTTGTTGATCATATTCGGTGTATTGATTGCATGATGAAGACTGGAAATGCCGGCTTGCTGTCTATATCTGCTGTATTGTGGGTAATCTATAAGGATATGGTGAATGGTTGGAGGAATATCACAGTTGGCACAATTTGGAGGTTGATCCTTGGTGAGAAGATGACTGTGTGTTAGCTTGGAGTGTCCAATTCTAAGCCGAGTGATGTTAATTTGATCTCTTCTTTTCAGTCTTTGGGGATGTAAAAGGCTTTACACAGTCTGAGCGAGCTTCATGGAGTTTACTGCTAACTGATGACCTTGTCTGTGTGATGGAATGTTGTCGCTGTCTATTATACAGGGTTTCCACAAAAGAACTCCAGGGTTTTGAGGTTCAGTATGTGTATTAAATCACAATCTGAGTTTAATATATTGTACATGACTTTAAAGGTAATATTCTCAAGTGTTTATTACCATTTAGTAAATTTCAATGTGGGCTCCATTAGTGGCACAGGTCACATTCAAGCGTTATTCTACCTCTGCCCAGGTCCTGTCCAGCATGTCTGGGGTGACGGTTGCCGCGCAAGCGATTATCCGTTGTCTGAGATAGGTAAGATCTTGAATTTTCTCTGAATACACGAGGTTCTTCAGATGTCCCCAGAAGAAGTCGCAGAGTGATAAATCTGGGCTTCTTGGGGGCCAAGTAGTAGGCCCTTCCCGTCCTATCCATCTGTTGCCCAATCGAATATTGAGTGCTTCTCGCACACGCAAACCAAAGTGAGACGGTGCGCCAGCTTACTGAAAGTGGAGAAAACCCTTCTTCGCCTCAATATCATTCAACGCTGATACCCAATGGCCTCAAGAGGCGGCGTGAACCCCACAGTCTGCAATTGCGTCAATTCATAGTACCGTTCACATGAAAGGTAGCCTCTTCGGAAGAAATTACATTGTTTAGAAAATTGTTATTGTCAATTTTGTTTAACATGTTAGTAGCAAATTGAAATCTCTTTTTCTTATCTGCTGGTTTAATTTGATGCAACAGTTGTAACTTGTAAGTAGTTAAACGAAGTCACACACTGAGTGAGCGTTTTGTGGGTAGCACATCGTTTGGATGTGTCCCTTGCCACTATTGTGGCCCACATTGAAATTTACTACTACTATATAGCTTTTACAGCTCCTTTTGGGCCCCAGCCTCCCTCAATTTTTGCCGCCATTTATCCCTATTTTCTGCTTTTCGTCTCCACATTCGGACTCCCAAATTCTGTAAGGCATCTCTTCTTACTGTATCTTCCCAACGGTTTTTTGGTCTGCCTTTAGGTCTTATATTATAAAATTTTCCTTCTAACATTTTTTGGGGATCCGTTTCTCTTCCATTCTTTGAACATGTCCCGCCCATCTTAATCTTCTGATCTTAATTTCTTGTGCTATGTCAATATCTTTGTATATCTCATATAATTCTTTATTATATCTGTTTCGCCATACTCCATTAACTTTGGTTGGTCCATATACCCTTCGAAGTATCTTCCTTTCGGATATTAACAGTTTCTCCTCCATGGCTTGAGTCAATGTCCAAGCCTCATAGCCATATATTAGCACTGGTTTAATCGATGTTTTATATAATCTTATTTTTGTTTTAGGGAATATTATTTTATTCCTAAATATTTTCTGTAATGAAGCATATGCTTTATTTGTTGCTGTTATTCGAGCCTTTATTTCCCCATTTTCATCATTTATAATTGCTCCTAGATACTTGAAGCTATTAACTATTTCCAGATGGTTTTCATTAGTGCTGGTATTTCTGCTTTTGTTCTTACTACTTCTCTTTTGTATCATGACTTTTGTTTTCTCTTTATTTATCATAAGCCCTACTTCCTTTGCATTCTCCTCCAATTTTGTGTATATTTCTGAAACTGCATTGTTGGATCTCCCTGCTATATTTATGTCATCTACATTGAAATTTACTAAATGCTAATAAACACTTGAGAATATTACCTTTAAAGTCATGCATAACACATCAAATTCAGATTATGATTTAATACAAATATTGAACCTCAAAATCCCGGAGTTCTCTTGTGGAGACCCTGTATTTTGATACATACGAGTATCTTAGTTGCCATTATACTCAGGTTTCATACGATTATTTATGCTCAACCATGAGTCAGTTTAAAACATTCATACTCTTTTTAATATTCTACACTACATCTTATCAGCGGTGTCTGATATTTTAAACATGTATTTGTTATTCGACTGTACATACAAGAATCAACAGTTGTGCCTTCAACTGCGAAATTATTGATTTTATTGTTATGTTGGCCTTGACACAATGTTACACAGAGTATATGTGCTATAACCTTTAAAGTACTAGACTTTCAAAAACGAGGAGACAAATTGAATTTATTAGAATGCTATTTACAATATTGACACTAATTATTGAACTTGAAGGAGTTGTTATTCGAGTGAGCATACAAAAATAGTTTCGCTTTCAGCTGCATGGGAATGTGCGCAGACATCAAAGTATTGATTGCTACACGCGGATTTTTTGATTGGTGGTTAGCAGCGTCATTATTAACAGGTGCACTTTTGATTGGTGGACAGTAGTGTCTTTATAAAGAGGTGGGCATAATGAGGTCCATTACAGTGGAATATAAGCGCTACATTATGGCATGGTCAAGCATAAAGTAATTTAACTAGATAGCCTCCTCAGATAAGCTATAAGTGCTTTCAGCTCATCGTGGAAGAAACACATCATTTCCCATGTGTGACATAACGCTAAAACTTAAGTCTATAAGGGGAAATAGAACTATGATTAAAAGAGAACTTAACTGTGCACCACCAGCATTTAATAAAGAAAGAATCTACAAAAATTTCACAGAAGTTAACTCCAGGCATGTGAAAAGCGCAATACTTCGGCCTTCAAACCATTCAATTGGATTATTAATGTATCCTGATTTATAAAATTCATATTGAATTGAAATATGTCTTTGAATCGCGGTGACTGAAATTGATTCTACAAATATGAATACAAGAGTGACAATGGTATCTATGTCAAGAAGTTTTGAATGGGAATAGTCATACTTGATCACATAATGTGATGTAGCTCTTCAATATGTTTTTTATTGTCTGAAGAAGTTTGTGGACAACAACATAACTTCAAGAGGTCTCGCGCTGTCGATAGTAATTCTTGTTAGCTTCTGAATGTTAGCTAGCCAGAACTGACTTTATTTTCGTCAAAAATATGATTCTAAGAAACGAATCTAGTGCCTCCGAAATTGATAATACTGATTTCTTAGTGAAGGTACACAATATTTTGCATGTCAAATCTCAGCTTCCTTTGGGGAAAGAAGAAAGACTTCATTAGGGAGAATTTCCAAAAATATACGTGAAGGGAAATTTGGAGATGAAAAGTACAAGAGAAAACAAATTTCTAAGAAAATTAGTAATATAAAATTGGAAGTTAAATGTAAATTCAACATGAATGAAATAGGAAACAAGGTTGTACAGAAAGACAAGGAAATATATTTCTAAATCCGGTGGACTTTCAGAATAATAATTAGTGAAACCCTAGGTAAGAAAATTTCGTTCATACTTTGTAATAACTTTAATTACTCCACCGAACTACTAATTTGCACTCTAAGTTGCTTATAACGATTGTTTTACATTAGAAGTTGTATCTGTAGGAATTAAGTTTTAGCATCTCCTTCTGTGGAGGCCACTAGTGAAGGGAAGCTTTCCATCCCATCTAGTAAGAAGAAAAGGACAGAACTACCGAAGATACAGGAAACGAAGAATATGGCAACAAGAGAATTGCAGCATCTCCTTGTACTTACAACTTCAGTTAAGTTGCAAGCAGCAGAAGGAAGTTTTGATGCGGAAATGTAGTGAAAACTATATTACAAAAGGAGACCTTACAAGAATTTGTAAGTTTAAATGCACGAGTGCATAACATACTGTCATAAAAGTTCATTACAAATCAGTCGTATAGCCTTAATCTTGGCCATAAACTTAGAACATTTCAGTAATTTCGTCTCTTCTCTGAACACCTAAATCACTAAAGATGTTTTCTACAACCTAGTTTTTCTCTAGACCTTGCTCTCCCTTCTTTGTGTAGGGGAAGACCGAATCATTTACATACTGTAACATTGGGTCAATAAACAATGAAGGGGGAGGTCCGAGACTACAGGACAACTAGTGACTGTATGTGATCGAACAGCGCGATAACACTGTGCTGTCAAGAAACTTCCCGGCAATTCTACGTAGTCATTGCACACGTGCGCATGGAAAGATCTCGCAGGAGGTCACGTGACGCCGTCTCCAGTATAAACAGTTTGCGAGAGCAACCACTCAGTTAGAGCTAGTTTAGAGTTGAGTTGTTTAGGGTGTAAATCGTCATGTACAGTTAGTTTTTAGTTACGTGAGTGTGTCGGCCAGTCTGTCAGTGAATACGTATGTGTCGCCGAGTGATTGTATTGTAATAGTCAAGATATAAGATTATCGGAAGAACAATCGTGAACTGTAATAGTAGAGAACACACATAACTGTGCTAGCAACGAGAAAGAAATTGTGCATTTGTAGTAAAATTTAAAGGAAAATAAAGAGATAGAAAAGTAACAGGATTTCGCATTTTTCAGTTTTGTTACAATACTTTGCTGTATTGCGTTGCATAATGTGCGATTTGAGCGTCTTTGTGATCAGTCCCTTCGTTCCTCCATAGAGGTCGTCAGCTAGGGACTTCATCTCCCAAGAGCAAAACATTGGATGTAGAATCTTTCGGCACCGTATATTTATGAATATTTTAACTTCTGCTGTCTTGCACAATTCCTTGCCACTATGCATCTATGTTAGTGAACCTCTCAACATTGCAGGCATGTGCAATAGTTTTAACTCATTTCTTTGAGATGAGGTTTCTTGAGCTTCATTAAATTCCTCGGCTGCACTTGAAAATTTAATCCATGAGCTTGATTTGTCTAGTATTTTACCAGTAACTTCTTTGATGAATTTATTTACTATACTCGGACACTTATTTCTTCTCTGTAGTTGCCGGGATGGGATATGCGTCCCAAAAGGATTTTCAAGCAATCCTTGGAAGAAAGCGCACCACTGCATTCTTCGTCTTTCACACCTAGGACATGTTCTTCATTGAATCTGTACATTTTCCTGCAATCCACAGTTGCAGCAATTTGATGCGATTTGAACACTTTCGTCTTACGAACTTCATCAAAGCAGCCACGATGAACCAATGTCTGGGATTTTCAAGCTCCTAATCCTGTAGTTAAGGATTTTCAAGCAAAAGCTGGTTAGGAAAAGCTATTGCAAAACTTTATTCATATAAATTTAAGCAATTTCTGCAGTACTATAGGACTTTTGCTAGACTTAGCAGCCTGGCTTACATTTCCAAGTACTTATAGAAGTCCTTACTTAAGGTTTTATTCATAAAATATAAAATAATGAGTGGATAAAGAAAAAAGCAAAAACAGTTGCTTGTTTATTCATGAACCTCTTCTTCTAAACGTACCTTTTCCAGTTCGGAGCACCCAGTTCCTCTCGCCGTCTCCTGTATTAATCAGCACTTTACCAGTTTTTATCTCATGTCCATTGCATAGCTCCCTTACTATAAGTAGGCACAGCTTGAGATACCCCAAAACCAACCTTGACATTTTCCCCCCATTATGGTGCAGTCTGGTTATATTTGGTGATATTCCATCCGTTAGGTTGCATTAGTGCCGCCAACTGTTCGTGACATATAACCATGGTAAAGCTACGGCTATAGCTGGTGTTATTTCGTCTGTTATGTTGCCACAGAAGCCTTTGTTTATGAACGCGTCGCAGAGAGGCCAGCTGATAGATTTTAAAACAAGATTCTGTTTAGGCGCCGTATTAATTAATTAATCTGTTGACGTACTGCTTGTGTTTGCGTGGTTTTGTCTTGAATTCTTTTAGAGCAGTACATGCAGTTATAGTTACTGTTGTTAGTTTTGTGTTTGCTACACTGTAGTGCATTAAATGTATATTACGATATTTAGCGTACATTGCCCACACACGGCTTGTGTGTTTAAAAACACTAGCAGTAAGCTTGTTGGCATAAATAAATAATGATTACCATCTAAAGGTTACTTAAACCCTGGACATAAAGTACTAGTTACAATAATTGTAAGTCGCCCTTGGGGCATTTATCTCTGATGTGAGATTCCCTTGTGGTCTAACAGGGAAAAGTACGAATCAGCTGGGGACTTAATGTCGTATTGGCAAGTTGGCAATGGTAGCTTAGTGGTTAAAGCAACCGCTTGATAAGTGGAAGATCCATGGTTCAAATCCCAACTATGGCATTGAATTTTTCAGTCCTGATTCCACCTCTTAAACATTGCCCACGCACGGCTTGTGTGTTTAGAAACACCAGCAGTAAGTTTGTTGGCATAAATAAATAATCGTGTCTCCCTGTGATGACACCTCGACAAAGAGGTGCATGGGCCCGCGAACATCGGCAATGGACCATGGAACATGTGGTGTGGTCTGGTGAATCCCGGTTCCAGTTGTATCGAGCTGATGGGTGCCTGAGTGTGCAGCGTATGCCCCATGAAGTATTGGATCCTGGGTGTCAACCAAGCTGTGTCCAGGCAGGAAACGGTTCAGTTATGGTCTGGGCTGCGTTATCATGATCGCAATTAGACCCCATTGTTCGGCTGCAGGGATTAGTGATAGGTGCACGTTATGTGGACATTCAAACCATCTGTATCCCTTTCTGGGACTAGAGTTCGCTGATGGGATGCTATGTTTCAACAGGACAATGCGACATATCACCACTCTTTGGTGTCATGCAGGTGGTTTGACGAGCACTCCAGTGAATTTATGACCATGATTTCATCCTCCAGATCATCCCATCTGAATCCAATCGAGCGTTCATGGGTTGCTGTTGATGCTGGTGTACGCGCCGTGAACCCAGCACCAACGACACAAGAACAATCGAGACAAGTGGAAGAAGGGCATGTCTGTAAAATTGGCACTTTGAGAAAAAGATAGTTGAAATATTGGCATTGCTCCTAAGTTTATTTTACCATTTATTCGTTGAAAACAAAAAAATAAAACATTATTATCATTACCATCATAATCATCATACAATTTTGCTCTTAGACGACACTTCGTTAAGTTCGTTAAAGGAAAAAAAAAATGTTCGCAGATGTAAGTACTGCAGGTGCTACTTTCATGGGCAGTGTGATCCGGCCAAGCTCCGATGCGCACACTTGCGCTCAAAGGCACTATTTGATATCACTGGTGTAGGCGTATCATTATAACAAGCTGGTTATAAATATAACAAATGAATATTCAGCTTATCTTTGTCCTACATTTGAAAGGACAAAAAACAAAGAAAGAAAGAAGAATTAGAAGAAGAAGAAGACGTACAAGAAGAAGGAGAAGGAGAAGAAGAAGAAGAAGCAGAAGCAGAAGAAAGACAAACAAAACTGCATAGGCAGCATCAGAACTATAGAAAATACTCTCAGTGGGAACTCAGAATGGTAAGCGATTTCATGGCACCAATCGTCTATAAAAATGGTCAACAGGGCTGGTAATTGAACTGTAATATATAACGAGTCCTACAGTAAGTTAACAAATATAATGGTTTTCTAATGTATCATTACATTAGTCGGTTTAGCATGTCAGCACAAAATCAGTGCAAATCAGTACAAATAAGTCTGTGCAAATAAATGTTAAGTTCTTCATAGAAAATATTTTTCTTGCCCGTTTTCCCTAGCTTCCCACTCCTTTATACACAAACGTTTTCTCACAGTTGGCCCAAGGCATGCATAAAGAGTACCTCGGCACTAATTGTATTGAAATACCATATTCTCGAAGAATATTGCATTTTCAAACCTCCAGAAGTTACAGTGACTGTGAGTCGTCTGGTACTATAACACAGTTGAAGCTCAGATAGAACCAAACTGATGATGCACATGCGCATTATTTTGCAAGTTCCTTTGCAAAGTGTCAGAGCTTGCGAACATGTTATGTTGCTGTTCGTGTGTGACCGGCTTCTCTGTCTGCATCTACACAATCAAGCTGAATTTGAAATTGGGACACTTGTGAGCTGTTTTTGTGCACCGCACGAGCTATTTTGCTACAGACTAACAAAGGATCTCCGTGATATCCCTGCTTCGAATATTTGAAAATCTCCTTGGGTTGTTCCACGCAACTGACTCCTGATACATATACAATCAACGTGCTTTTCCCCCTCCAAAACCCGTGTAATCAAATAACATTGTATTAGCTCAGTTAGCTCAGATGATGTAGCAATTTTGATCAAGGAAACATCCGAATCTACTGCCACTGAGCTACAGAATTTTGTCAACGAGATATACGATTGTTCAAAATAAAGCCCCAAAAATAAAAACTTACAACATTCACGTACAAAAAGAAAATTATCGATCAACCTGTTTTTCTTGGTACAGAAATCATACCTCAGAGTCAAATAGTAAGCTAAGATCTGACTTTAGATAACCGTTTAATTTGGAACGCACATATTACGAATTTAGTCCAGAAATTATGAAGCAGAATCCATCAGATAAAATTCTCAATACGAGAAAACCTCTGCACCTCAAGAAGCTAACTTACTGTTCTGTAGTTAAACTAATTTGGGCTTACTCCTTTGACTTAAGGGGTTCTGCAACAAATTCTAACGTCAAGAAAATACAAACAATCCAGAACAGAATCTTAAGACTGATCGCTGATACCTCTTGGTTCATTAGCAATTCTACTGTCCATAGAGATCTTCGTGTTCCTGAAGTCGTCAGAATTCTTAACAAACGCCACATAAACTTCATCAGACATTCATTGTTCATACTAACTCACTAGTCAATCACATCCCAGAGCAGTTGCCACCTCTTAGAGAAAACAGAACTAAGATTAAACCGGAAGAGACTGTTTAGGTGCTGGGAAAAGTGATACGTTTACAAAGCACTATGTTAGGGTTAATGTAACTAAATTTCATGTTACACATTTTTACATATTTTAGTGATATAACACAAAATTACCTTATTTTAGCATTACCTGTTTTGGTTGCCTCAATAGTTGGAAGCAGTTTGATCTGCTCTAAAGAGCTGGACTTTGTGGCCAACTGGAAGGTATTAGTGATGTATTCAGATGCTGCAGTCTATATTCTGCAACTGCTCTGAAAGTGTTTTATCACAATATGCTCCATTTTACCTGCTTGACTCATGGACTGTAATATGGTGTCGAAAATATTAGAGCTAAGTTTGCGAGGTGAATAGGATAATTTCAGTAACAAAAAAGGTTGTTCTAAAATCTTCACAACGAGTGCTCTCTTAGAAGCAGCAATTACCGGAGATACCACTGCCTCTGGAACCAGTATTAATGAAATAGGAAACATGATAGAAGCAGTAATTCCTATAGTGAGCATCTAGATGATACAAAGACTGCTGTAGATTCTTATGACCCTGAAGATGCTGCATCTATTTGTGAAGTCTCCTCAGTTACCTACATCAGGCGCAACTTCGGTTGGTTTCCATGGAGAAATTGATGCAAGCGTATTAAGTAAATTGCAAGATGTGTTAAAGAGAAATCCTGGTTATTCAACATTTCGTACCAAATTCTAAATTGATGATGGTGTTGATCCACCTGAGAACATTTCTCTAGGAAAAATTCTTGTCCTAAAATTTTCCCAGTTACATCATGTCGTGAAAAAATCTTTCTCTGTTTATAAGAACATTCTCAATAACAATCTTTCTATGACTCCAGAAAACATTGAAAAATACATAACTGTTCACTGTGCTAGAAAAAATAATGTACAAATATAATTTCAGTGTAACTAAGAAAACTATGTTGGAATTAAATATTTGACATTACATATTTTCCTCGTTCTGCATATTTTACTACATATTTCACTGCTTTTCACTACATATTTATGTATATATGTTGCTAAGTGATACTGCAAAAAAATCCCAGCTCTATTAATAACAACGGAAGATGATCATTGGAAGACACCCTCTACAGCACATGTTTCATGTCATTATAATGTACTATTATCAAAACTGTAATGTAATTTGATGCAATTAAATTATCTGACAAACACAAAAGCTCTTTTAAGTTCTAAAGAGCAAAAGTAGATGAAGAAGAACAAATAGGTTGCACAGTTTATACAGATTGCATTTATAGAATAAATCATAAAGATTTTGCATTTCTTATTTTATTCAAGCAAATGAACAGCTTAATTTAAATAAGTCACTGTCAAGCGTAACGCCCCGGGAGATAACGGGTGCTGCAAGGTTGACGTAACTCAGAGAGGGAGAGCATTCGTCAAGAAGGTGTGCAACACTCGGTGGGAGTTCCGGTAACAATGAGAACTCCCAAGTAAATTCATACTTATGGCTTGAGCTCTCTCTCTCTCATACACACACTACTGAAATATTATGTGATGAAGTGGATACACAGAAACTTCCAAAGAACTGACTCAATAGCATATATCCCATTTTGACGAATGTGATGGTTGAAAGCAGTTCAGAATTATCAGTCATTCACACTCACTGAACCTCAATGTCATCCTGCTGTGAATCTGCGTTAAACATTGCCTCTTATAATCATGTTCACCCTTTCCAGATTATTTGTGAAGTCTAATAATGGACCGTATTTCTTTGAATTACTTCAAAGTTGAATTTGTGAGTACTATGAACAGGATATTAATACGAATGCAAATTTTTCCTCTCCTGTCACAAATTATGCTTTGTACGTGAGTTAAGTACTAAACTTTGAACAATTTAAATAATATTTTATGTAAAATAGTTGCATGTTTTACTTGTTAAAACATATTATTTCAGCATTTTGCGAATGATGATTCATGTTGGCTTGTCTTACATTCATGTTTATGAGGGCTGTCAAAAATGTCTGGAATATTTTTGTTACTGCAATGCACCCCAGTTAGAATTTACTGTTGGCAGTGCTGGAAAGACCTGACCTTGAGAGACAAAACTTCACGCGTGACATGCCTACTGATTGCGGTTTCAAACCCGGTCCAGATGATGACTCTGAAGTATGCTTAAAAGCGATAACCCCATGTCAGTAGATTTACTTGCATTTAAAGGAAATTCTGCGGGATGAAATTCGAGCACACCGGCGACGCTAACACATTCCTGCCAATCGACAGCGTCGTTAACAAATACATATTTATTTCTGCCCTTACTTGGAGGGAAGGAGATGAAGTGGAAGAGCGTGTTAATAATACCCAACATGGATATTATGTTAAAGCAGGGTGCATGAAATAGATTTTGCGTTCTTTTTGATAAAACTCCATCACAAATGCCGAACAAATTGTGCAATCCTACAGGAAGAAAACCATCGGAGAAAGAAGATTTTTGAGTGGCATAAGCGATTTCAGGAGGATAAAATGATTTTGAGGATGCTCCACGTTCCGGAAGATCTCAACTTTGAAGAATGACACCAATGTCAACATAATCGATGTCATATTGCGCGACGACCGTCGTTTATCGTTACTAAAGATTGCATAGATTATAAGTACATCCCATAAAACTGTTGAAGATATTGTATGAAATGTTTTAGGCTATAGGGAAATTGCAGACAAGCGGGTGCCTCGTGAGATCAATGATAAACAGAATGGTCATGGATGATGGTATGTCAACAATGAAGAGAATCAGATTTTTGGGACACTTGTCATATCTCATGCGATGAAGCCTGGTTCCATCATTACGACGCAGGGGGGAAGGAAAAAAAAAAAAAAAAAAAAAAACAACAACAACAACAACAGGAAAGTGCCCAATGGGAACATCCCTCAAGTTCAAGACCCAAAAAGGCCAAATTTCAACCAAATGGCAGGGAAAACCATGCACCTGGCCTTTGATGAGCAAGGTGTTGTGTTCGATCACATGGTGATTAAGCAATACACTGTTATTGTTGATTGCTATTGTGAAATATTGACGTGACCTTTAAGGAGCAACTTGCCAGGTTACACTCCGCTACAGCACCTACAGTACCCCTTGCAGGTGCTGTCGTGGAGAGTAACCTGAAGAAGCCCAACATAGGGAGGCGAAACGTCGACATTCGTCATAAGCAAGGCGCGGCCTTCCCCGGAAAACTCGGATACGATGGACACCGGCCGCCGAAGCTTATCCAATGTATCGAAGAAAACGTACTGCGTTTACTGGAAGGGGAACCGCCAACCAGCACTTGTGCTATTGCACGTGCAATGGGCATCAACCACACAAATATATGGTAAGTCTTGCATGAGGAGCTGGTCTACTCCTTCCATCTACAGAAGGTGCAAGCCCTAACTCCGGAGTATTGTGATTTACGCTTGTAGTTTTGCGAATGGGCCTCAAGGCAACCACCGGAACTGTTTTCACCGATGAAGCCACGTTTACCAGGGATGGACCAATTCTAAACTACAAGAATAGTCGCATATGAGCATACAAAACCCTTATACCACTATTCAGAAGAGCCAGTCGCTTGATGTTCGCGTTCAACTGCATTTCCAACACGACGGAGCTCCTGCGCATTATGCTATAAACGGAAGAAAGAACCTAAATTGAGTCTTCCCAAACCGGATCGAATGAGGCACTCCTACCGTGCCCTGGCCACCCAATCCCATGGATTTATTTTTCTGGGGCCATCTTCAGATTATGGTGTATTCATCATTAATTGATTATGAAGAGACGCTGGTTGCTCGCATTGCTGCAGCCAATAATGAGATTCGCAACGCACTAGGAATACTCAATAGAGTTCACGAATCATTTCTGTGTCGATGTCGCCTATGCATTGATGTTACAGGTAACCATTTTGATAGTTCCTTAAAATCTGCGCCTACTCATAATTTGTTTCCTTACCTTTGTTCTGTTTGTATCTGCCTATTGCACTGTAATGTTAATATCAATTCAACTTTTGTTTATAATACTTCAGTCACATGTAGCTCTTTCAAGTGCTTATCAATTACTTGTTTATGAGGTATTGGTTAAGCTCGAACCATCTGTTTACGTACATATGCAGTTTTCAGTGTGTATCTACTATTTAGGGCACGAAAGAATAAATAATAGCTAAACGAATTTGAAATTAAAAGCTTAAACATTGGTTAAATGAAAGATTACAACACGACACGAATATTTCCTGCAAGACAAATTAAATTAAGCATGTGCGAAAGGAAATGAGGGAAGGTGGGAAGGAAGGAGGGAGGTAGGGAAGGAGGGAGGCAGGAAAGGTAAGAAAGATAAAAGAACATAAAAAAATACGCGACCACGGGGATTTGAACCAGAGCTCTTAATCTATGTGTACTTCCGTTGTACTGGCAACATATCCTTTACACTAAATCCTCAGGCTACGAAAACTGTCCACTTGTTTTCTAATCCCAGTTACAGCTGCAATGGATATGATCAGTGGCGTGCATGCACCCAAAAATTTTTAAGGCACAGTTCTGTAATTTGTAATTGTCTCAAATTATTTTTCTATGAACCGTCTATTACAAGTAAAATTCGCACGGCATTATTTATTTACACCCTGTATATATAATATAGGCAAGGAGGCGAGGAAACTGCAGAGAGGAGAGTTATAGACATGAGTCGGACAGTAAGTCAGTGAGTGTGAGACAGCTGTGCGTGTGTTGTACCGTCGTCGTGAAAGATACGTCGCGTGGAGGTGAAGAAGTCTTAACGAGTGTCGAGTGATTGTATCCTCGGGGTTAGTGTACGACAGACAGAGAACGTGAAGGGAGACAGTGAAAGGTCTGAGTCAAGGCTACGAAAAGAAAACAGTTGCTAGTTGTACGAAAGACTATAGACTGTGTTAACGTCAGTAAAAGAGAACTGTTTTTGTACAAAAGTTTAGAAGAAAATCTGATGTGTTGCACTCACATGACTTTCTCTACTCTTGTACTCACCATTCTTACAAACTCTTATTCGTATATCTTCTTCGTGTTAAGATAAACATTTGTACAAATTATCTTATTGTTTATTTCCTTATAGGTGCAAGAGGAATATTAGAATACAGTAGGCTCTGTGCGATAGTAAAATCTGGTAAAGCTTTGAGATTCCGTTCTCTTTGCAGGTTTAACATAAAAAATGAACAACGATGTTCCATTTCACGAATTTTTAAGTTTTCCGAAACTCACACATAACAAGATATATCTCCGAAATGGTTCACATTACAAGAAAATTTATTCAGACATAAATTGTGTATTTTAGCAAGATCTACATTTTTTGTTTAGTATGATTTGGTCTATACCTAACGGTTTACCAGTTATGCAAAAGTCGTCCAGAGCAAATGCGACTACAGGGTCTATAGCTAGAAAATTCAAAATATACATTTAATTTGTCATAAAAATATCTCAAACATAAGACATTTTAATCAAAATCGTTAGAGCCATTTTTAGGAAAATAAAAATTTTCGATAAATTTTCCATGTAAAGGGTAGTTTAGGGTGGGGCTATTTTTTCAAATTCTTCGTGTCGCATCCTTGAAAGATATTAAATTAAATACGAACTTTGGTTTTTAACCGACTTCTCGTTTTTGAGTTATGCTGTCCACTGACACACAGACATACACGATCTTTTTCTAAAAATGTTTTTTTTTTTTTTTTTTTGATTCAGGGAGTCTCAAAGCATATACGTATTTCCGGTGAAATCTCGTCATCAAATTTTTGAGTGGAATACAACACTTGAATATAAAGTAATTATATTGACTTTGTGTTTTTGTCACAAGGTTTGTAAAATAATTTGAATAAAGGTGAGCAGTATTTTCTAGCAAACAAATAATTCCGGTTATTTTTTGACAGCTCTGTTCATTTTATCCTATTTAGACGCTCAATTCCAAAAATTGTTTGCAATCATATTTTTATATGGGCATATAAAGGAAGTTTTCAACGCATGAATACTAAAGGGATAATTCCAACATAAAATCCGTGTCCCCAGTGAGTCCACAGGATGTAGAAGAAAGGGAGATGTTCCCATGTTGCACACAGCATTTCCCCTCACGGGTGTTGGCAGCTAATTAGCCAACAAATCTTTAACAACTTCCAGGCAATGAAGACTAGTTCTTCTGCGCTCCACCGCCCCCGGGAGTGGGCGGAAGAATAATAAAGTGGGGAGGAGAAACGGCGGTTAGGGCCATCAGACGATAAGGAGCAAGCTACAGAGATGAATGAAAATTAGATGGGGATCGGAGAAACTACTCGTTCCTTCGTTAGTTTTCAGTTCCGCTAAAATACATTTGCCGCAGAAGCTGGTCGGAAAGATCGAGTTATCGAACTTGAATACCTGGGTACTGCGAGAATAACAGTAACGTCTTCTCCCTTAGTTTGTTAATTTATTTTCTTTGTTGCCTTCCTGGTTTATTCCCTCCATCTTATTTAATGTGCTGTTGAATAGAAAGAGGATTTTGTGAGAAAAATATCTTGTGTTGCATTCACTTGCCTTTCTCTACTCACTCTACAACGTATCCAAAAATTCTATATCGACATTTCGGCTGAAATACATATTTTGAGACCCCTGAATATAGCAAAGCATTTTGGGGAAAAAGGTTTGCGCATGGTGTGGGGCTCAAATACCAACCTTGATATTTCAAAGACGTAGTTTTCAATGGTATGGGCATGTTAAAAGAATGGGGAGAGTAGGTGGCCCAATAGCTTTTTAGAATGGTCACCTCGTGGAAGAAGGAAGCGGGGCAGGCCAAGAGCATCTTGGAGAGGACACATTCATAGAATGATGAATGATCGATGCCTAAGGGAGGACGACTTGTTCAAACGGAAAGACTGGCAAATGGGAATACAGGGCAACCGTTGAAAAGTAGAGAAGCCCTTAAAAGTAAAAAAATAAGTTCAGCATCTTTCATGCCACACAAAGATTTTCAAGAAAATACCCCTTCCATAGACGACACTTTACAGTGAGGCTTTTTTTTTTTCGAAAACTTTCATTTTCTCAAAAAGTCTATATCTAAATACATCTAAAGGAAGTAAGGAATGAGGTAATTTCTGCAAATAATATTTATTTCGGTTGATTTAAAATAAATTAGGGAGTAAGTATTTATAAGAGTAGTTTGTACAAGAGTAGAAGAAGTCATGTGAGTGCAACACTTTTTTCTCTACGTGCTGCTTGTTAATGAACATAAGCTTTCGTTACACATTTTGGGTATAAGGATGCAGCAGATAAAATGATAGCGAAATGTTTAAACGTGTGTCCCTATGCTATGGCTGAAACTCCATGCTCTTTCCATTACCACGAGAAAGAGAGAAAAAAACGAATAGCGACTTTCCCTTGAGGAAAGTGTGTTTGAACAACCAAACCAATGAAAAAGAACATCTCAGATACGGTTGACGTAAGTTTTATTGTTCGTGTGATTTAATGAGGTACACATTTTTACATGGTAATATTTTGTATATCTCTTAGGGCGTACCAACAAAATTGACACAAATAATTTAGGAAAGGGTACTTCACAGACTACTTCCAGAAAACTCAAGGTTTACATTTAATTCGAAGTGTAAATATCTTAAACATATGGCACTTCAGTCATATGGTGTTTTAATGTTTATGGTAAGAGTCAATTTTGAAATACCGAGTTTGCTTTTAACCGGCTTTTCGTTTTTGAGTCATGCTGTTCAGACATACTGACGCATGGGAACCTTTCATTCATTCTACCTTCCTTGCTCCCGTCCTTCCTCACTTCCTTCCTCCCTTCCTTTCCTTCATTTCCTTCCTTTCCTTCCTTTCCTTCCTTTCCTTCCTCACTTCCTTCCTCCCTTCCTTTCCTTCATTTCCTTCCTTTCCTTCCATTCCTCCCTTTCCTTCCTTTCCTTCCTTTCCTTCATTTCCTTCCCTTCCTCCCTTTCCTCCCTGTCCTTCCATTCCTTCCTTTCCTTCCTTTCCTTCCTTTGCTTCATTTCCTTCATTTCCTTCCTTTCCTTCCATTCCTCCCTTTCCTCCCTTTCCTTCCTTTCCTTCCATTCCTTCCTTTCCTTCCTTTCCTTCCTTTGCTTCATTTCCTTCCTTTTCTTCCATTCCTTCCTTTCCTTCCTTTCCTTCCTTTGCTTCATTTCCTTCCTTTCCTTCCTTTCCTTCCATTCCTCCCTTTCCTCCCTTTCCTACCTTTGCTTCATTTCCTTCCTTTCCTCCCTTTCCTCCCTTTCCTCCCTTTCCTCCCTTTCCTTCCTTTCCTTCCATTCCTTCCTTTCCTTCCTTTCCTTCCTTTGCTTCATTTCCTTCCTTTCCTTCCATTCCTTCCTTTTCTTCCTTTGCTTCATTTCCTTCCTTTCCCTCCTTTCCTTCCATTCCTCCCTTTCCTCCCTTTCCTCCCTTTGCTTCATTTCCTTCCTTTCCTCCCTTTCCTTCCTTTCCTTCCATTCCTTCCTTTCCTTCCTTTCCTTCCTTTCCTTCCTTTCCTTCCATTCCTTCCATTCCTTCTTTTCCTTCCTTTCCTTCCTTTCCTTCCTTTTCTCCCTTTCCTCCCTTTCCTTCCTTTCCTCCCTTTCCTCCCTTTCCTCCCTTTCCTCCCTTTCCTCTCTTTCCTCCCTTTCCTCCCTTTCCTTCCTTTCCTTCCATTCCTTCCTTTCCTTCCTTTCCTTCCTTTGCTTCATTTCCTTCCTTTCCTTCCTTTCCTTCCATTCCTCCCTTTCCTCCCTTTGCTTCATTTCCTTCCTTTCCTCCCTTTCCTCCCTTTCCTCCCTTTCCTTCCTTTCCTTCCATTCCTTCCTTTCCTTCCTTTCCTTCCTTTCCTTCCTTTCCTTCCATTCCTTCCTTTCCTTCCTTTCCTTCCTTTCCTTCCTTTCCTTCCTTTCCTTCCTTTCCTTCCTTTCCTTCCTTTTCTCCCTTTCCTCCCTTTCCTTCCTTTCCTCCCTTTCCTCCCTTTCCTCTCTTTCCTCCCTTTCCTCTCTTTCCTCCCTTTCTTCCCTTTCCTTCCTTTCCTTCCATTCCTTCCTTTCCTTCCTTTGCTTCATTTCCTTCCTTTGCTTCCTTTGCTTCCTTTGCTTCCTTTCCTTCCTTTCCTTCCTTTCCTTCCTTTCTTTCCTTTCCTCCCTTCCCTCCCTTCCCTCCCTTCCCTCCCTTCCCTCCCTTCCTTCCCTTCCTTCCCTTCCTTTGCTTCCTTTCCTTCCTTTCCTTCCTTTCCTTCCTTCCTTCTTTCCTTCCTTTCCTTCCTTTCCTTCCTTCCCTTCCTTCCCTTCCTTTCCTTCCTTTGCTTCCTTTGCTTCCTTCCCTTCCTTCCCTTCCTTCCCTTCCTTTCCTTCCTTTCCTTCCTTTGCTTCCTTTCCTTCCTTTCCTTCCTTCCTTCTTTCCTTCTTTCCTTCTTTCCTTCCTTTCCTTCCTTTCCTTCCTTTCCTTCCTTCCTTCTTTCCTTCCTTTCCTTCCTTTCCTTCCCTCCCTTCCTTCCCTTCCTTCCCTTCCTTCCCTTCCTTTCCTTCCTTTCCTTCCTTTCCTTCCTTCCCTTCCTTCCCTTCCTTTCCTTCCTTTGCTTACTTTCCTTCCTTTCCTTCCTTTCCTTCCTTCCCTTCCTTTCCTTCCTTCCCTTCCTTCCCTTCGTTTCCTTCCTTCCCTTCCTTTCCTTCCTTTCCTTCCTTCCCTTCCTTCCGCCTTTCCTTCCTTTCCTTCCTTCCCTTCCTTCCCTTCCTTACCTTCCTTCCCTTCTTTCCCTCTTTCATTCCTTTCCTTCCTTCCCTTCCTTCCCTTCCTTCCCTTCCTTTCCTTCCTTCCCTTCCTTTCCTTCCTTTCCTTCCTTCCCTTCCTTCCCTTCCTTCCCTTCCTTTCCTTCCTTTCCTTGCTTCCCTTCCTTCCCTTCCTTTCCTTCCTTTCCATCCTTTCCTTCCTTTCCTTCCTTCCCTTCCTTTCCTTCCTTTCCTTCCTTTGCTTCCTTTGCTTCCTTTCCTTCCTTTGCTTCCTTTCCTTCCTTCCCTTCCTTCCCTTCCTTCCCTTCCTTTCCTTCCTTTCCTTCCTTCCCTTCCTTTCCTTCCTTTCCTTCCTTTCCTTCCTTCCCTTCCTTCCCTTCCTTCCCTTCCTTTCCTTCCTTCCCTTCCTTTCCTTCCTTTCCTTCCTTCCCTTCCTTCCCTTCCTTCCCTTCCTTTCCTTCCGTTCCTTCCTTCCCTTCCTTCCCTTCCTTTCCTTCCTTTCCTTCCTTTCCTTCCTTCCCTTCCTTCCCTTCCTTCCCTTCCTTTCCTTCCTTCCCTTCCTTTCCTTCCTTTCCTTCCTTCCCTTCCTTCCCTTCCTTCCCTTCCTTCCCTTCCTTCCCTTCCTTTCCTTCCTTTCCTTCCTTCCCTTCCTTCCCTTCCTTTCCTTCCTTTCCTTCCTTTCCTTCCTTTCCTTCCTTCCCTTCCTTTCCTTCCTTTCCTTCCTTTCCTTCCTTTGCTTCCTTTCCTTCCTTTGCTTCCTTTCCTTCCTTTCCTTCCTTCCCTTCCTTCCCTTCCTTCCCTTCTTTCCCTTCCTTCCCTTCCTTCCCTTCTTTCCCTTCCTCCCTTCCTTCACTTCCTTCCCTTCGTTTCCTTCGTTTCCTTCCTTTGCTTCCTTTCCTTCCTTCCTTCTTTCCTTCCTTTCCTTCCTTTCCTTCTTTTCCTTCCTTTCCTTCCTTTCCTTCCTTTCCTTCCTTTCCTTCCTTCCTTCTTTCCTTCCTTTCCTTCCCTCCCTTCCTTCCCTTCCTTCCCTTCCTTCCCTTCCTTTCCTTCCTTTCCTTCCTTTCCTTCCTTCTTTCCTTCCTTTCCTTCCTTTCCTTCCTTCCCTTCCTTCCCTTCCTTTCCTTCCTTTGCTTCCTTTCCTGCCTTTCCTTCCCTCCCTTCCTTTCCTTCCTTTGCTTCCTTCCCTTCCTTCCCTTCCTTCCCTTCCTTTCCTTCCTTTCCTTCCTTTGCTTCCTTTCCTTCCTTTCCTTCCTTCCTTCTTTCCTTCCTTTCCTTCCTTCTCCTTTCCTTCCTTTCCTTCCTTCCTTCTTCTTCCTTCCTTTCCTTCCTTTCCTTCCCTCCTTCCTTCCCTTCCTTCCCTTCCTTTCCTTCCTTCCCTTCCTTCCCTTCCTTTCCTCCCTTTCCTTCCTTTCCTTCCATTCCTTCCTTTCCTTCCTTTGCTTCATTTCCTTTCCTTGCTTTCCTTCCATTCCTCCCTTTCCTCCCTTTCCTCCCTTTCCTTCCATTCCTTCGTTTCCTTCCTTTCCTTCCTTTGCTTCATTTCCTTCCTTTGCTTCCATTCCTTCCTTTCCTTCCTTTCCTTCCTTTGCTTCATTTCCTTCCTTTCCTCCCTTTCCTCCCTTTCCTCTCTTTCCTCCCTTTCCTCCCTTTCCTCCCTTTCCTCCCTTTCCTTCATTTCCTTCCATTCCTTCCTTTCCTTCCTGTCCTTCCTAGCTTCATTTCCTTCCTTTCCTTCCTTTCCTTCCATTCCTCCCTTTCCTCCCTTTGCTTCATTTCCTTCCTTTCCTCCCTTTCCTCCCTTTCCTCCCTTTCCTCCCTGTCCTTCCATTCCTTCCTTTCCTTCCTTTCCTTCCTTTGCTTCATTTCCTTCATTTCCTTCCTTTCCTTCCATTCCTCCCTTTCCTCCCTTTCCTTCCTTTCCTTCCATTCCTTCCTTTCCTTCCTTTCCTTCCTTTGCTTCATTTCCTTCCTTTTCTTCCATTCCTTCCTTTCCTTCCTTTCCTTCCTTGCTCATTTCCTTCCTTTCCTTCCTTTCCTTCCATTCCTTCCTTTCCTTCCTTTCCTTCCTTTGCTTCATTTCCTTCCTTTCCTTCCTTTCCTTCCTTTGCTTCCTTTGCTTCGTTTGCTTCCTTTCCTTCCTTTCCTTCCTTTCCTCCCTTTCCCTCCCTTCCCTCCCTTCCCTCTCTTTCCTCCCTTCCCTCCCTTCCTTCCCTTGCTTCCCTTCCTTCCCTTCCTTTCCTTCCTTTCCTTCCTTTCCTTCCTTTCCTTCCTTTCCTTCCTTCCCTTCCTTCCCTTCGTTTCCTTCGTTTCCTTCCTTTGCTTCCTTTCCTTCCTTTCCTTCCTTCTTTCCTTCCTTTCCTTCCTTTCCTTCCTTTCCTTCCTTTCCTTCTTTCCTTCCTTTCCTTCCTTTCCTTCCTTCCTTCCTTCTTTCCTTCCTTTCCTTCCTTTCCTTCCCTCCCTTCCTCCCTTCCTTCCCTTCCTTTCCTTCCTTTCCTTCCTTTCCTTCCTTCTTTCTTTCCTTCTCTCCTTCGTTCGTTCCTTCCTTCCTTTCCGTCTTTATCTTTCGCCTTGCTGCTTTCTTTGTCTCCTTCTTGCTGTCTTTCTTTGGTGAGGGAGAATCTTGAACCGCAAGCACAAGCATATTCAGTTTTTGTGTGATAATAACATTTTCGTTTGTCTCTCAATTTATTGTTACAAAATATGCCATCGAGGTATGCGACGTTAAGTCCTAGGACATCTGTGAAAGTAAGAAACCTTTACTGCAACCAGCTCTTACAGACAATAGACATGACACAATTAGCCACATTATTAAGATAGAAATAGATCCCTGTTGATAAAGTAGGCTATATGTCACGACAGATCACAAAAATTTCATTTCTATCGATTCTTCTTTCCTCCTGGTTTTTCAGCTTTTGTCCTGAAGACTTCGCGTTCTTTCCTGAGTTGTTTAAGTTTTTGAGACCAGAAACGTTTCTAAGCTTTTACAGCTCGTGAAAACACTTTTGCAACTTCTTTCAATTTTGTGTTATTTGTCTATGATGCTCGGGTGCACAGCGAAGTTGATTTTTCAGCTTCAAGAAAGCTGACTGGATAGGCTTCTCATCCCATCTAGAAATATTTTCTTATATAGGGGTTTCCAATTTTGTTTCTGAGGTATAATAATTTTGACTTTGACTTGTCTGTGTTCGGATCCAGGATCATCTGATTTTCTCAGCGTTTGGAAAAATATCAGCTGTTATTAGTAAGAGGTGAGGCGTGGTCCGGATCTCATTGTAGTGCAGATACGTATGAGGGTCATTAGCACTATAGACCAGTTCTAACTGGTAAGTGTCAAGGAGGTCTTCAACTTCTTTTTCTGCAGAATTGCGATCTCTCGTTCTCCCATGTGGTAAAATGGGCATTTAGGTCTCCCACAAATATTGTCTTACTAGTGGGATTCATGGATGATTAATTGGGTCTGTTGTTTGGTGGGCCTATTTGCAGCAAAAATGTTTAAGTGGTTATTATTATTTTCACAGACTTCCAGACAACCATCTGGTGACTAGTGGAGCAGTTAGAGGTGGCTTCTCGAAATTTCTTCACACGAGATGGCAATTTCAAAGCGACGTTTTATTTGCTTTGCAACTGTGGTAAGCATGTGCCAAGCAGATCACATATGCAATTTTTTGCCTTTTGCCTTTTGAGAATTCGTTACTTTAAGAATATATGGTGCTGCGTGAGTAACAAAAGCAGCACAAAATATCATGTGATCATTCATTGCTTTGTCCAAGACTCCGCTGTTTAGAAGAAATATGTCACTATTATTTTCTTGATTCATTGACCCAACATAGTGACCCAGATTAGTCTGATCCACCGAGATCCAAATATATCTTGGTCTTATTCCACTTACTATCATTGCAAAACATTTTTACTGGTCTGGTATAGATTTCTCAAGAAAACCATTGAATGCATATTATTCAGTTCATTAAGGTCCGGTTACATAAATATCGCTGACTGGAGATCAAATTTAATCTAAAGCCAGTGTAGAAATCACATTGTATAAAAACTAAACTTAGGCCATCGGGTCCCAGTTCAAATTTCATCTTAATTCGTGTTGTAGGGTTTGGCAACGTTGTAAAAACAGAGAAAATCGCTACTTTCGGCATAAGCAGCCACTTATTTTTCAGCTTTGGACGCGAAAAAAAAAAAAAAAAAAAACCAGAAAAAACATGGTGGTTATTGTGATTGAAAACTATAAATAGACAGAAGGGAATCATTGAGTCTTTTAATTCGAGGTTAGTTATGTATTTATCTTGAAATTATTTTTATTTGTATATTTCACCAATTATTGGATCAAAGCATATTAAAGTCCAACATTTTCCTTAAATTTGAAGAAAACAGTCAAAAATTGAATTCATCTTTTCATTTTTCTAGAAGTATGCCTGAAACGCAATAAGTTCACATTTCATCATTTGTGCTGGATTTTCTAGGTTACGAGTAATCAGTTTTTTCTTTTCCTGTAAAATAGGACGTAATACAGTTTGAAACAATCTCCTATTGTCCAAAGAATTGTATACAAATGCGTTACTTACTAATTTTATTATTTTATTTAAAGCTCTAATATTTAATTCTTCCTTCTGCAGCTCTTCTGATGTAACTTCAATCAAGTTAATTTGAGAATATTCACCAGTCAGATTTGATCTTAGATCAATGTCATGAACTTAGATCAAGGTTTATGCAACCAACATTCTAAGTTCAGCTTGACTGAAGATCATTTTCGGGTGGTTGAGCTCAGATTAACTTTTACGCAATCGTTAATGTTATATTTGCTGAGACAAAAGCTTCACGCAGATTTTCGTAAAAATGGAAGTTCGATGCATTCATATCACTGTCCTAAAAGCATGTTGCATTTGTCATTTCTCTTGTGTTTCTAGCCCTTGCTTGTTTTTCTCCCTGTTTACATGCTGTTCAATGGTGAACCTCTTCTCTGCTGCTACTCTAAAATAGCAGTTTTCATAGTACAAAACACATCCATTACTCGAAATTACAGTGTCACTGTACTCAGAAACAAACAGCTTCACTTTAACTAAGCACTTGGTTTCACTTTTGGTATGCTGAAGTAAAATTATAACTGTGTCCTCGCACACTATTCTGAGCTGCAGACTGTGAAATGGAATGCAATAAGCTCTACAGCACCTGTTTGTGAG